>CANXYC011660809.1:0-10960 GCA_948193065.1 Aleurites moluccanus
AGTTGTGTCTGGAGGTTGAAAAGGGGGTTTGATATTGATATTAGAAGTGTTTTGTTATGTTTTCTATTTGGGCAATGTTAATATTACAGGGGAGACTCTGTCCGATTTTCTGTAAAACCCAAAGTGTTAAAAAGAAAAAAATATATATATATGTCATAAAATGATTAAATGAAATGAAATCATGTAACTTTGGTTCTTCGTGGTACTGGTATGCAAATTATTCCCATGCCCTAGGACAGTCACAGCCCTATAGTGTGGGGTGTGACAATACAATAGGTTTATGATAAAAATGGTGAAACCTATCCATCCAACCATCCATCATTCTTATTATACTATTGGTTAATCAAAGTCAACCAAGATGGCTTACATGTACATTTGATACACCAAATCCAAAACCAAAGCTAATAATCTTATACTTTGACCTTATGATATGAATTATAAAACCTATTCATCTAACCATCCATTTCTTCATCATTTAATCCAATGGTTAGATTTAATCAAGCCTAAAATAATGCCATAAGGTTGCATATACCATATAATTTCATATCTCAAAGGAAAAGACCATTTTGCCCTTAGTTCGATCGAAGCACCTCAATTGAGCTGCTTACCGGGCATTATTTTCAATCGGATTTATTTCTCCAATAAAACTTCAAATAAATTAAATAACATCATTTTCATGTCCTAATATTCTTCTCTACCTTCAAATATCATTTTTATTTCCATAAAACTCAAAGGCGTGTGAAATGACCATTTTACCTCCAATTCACCAAAAATTGAGTTTTTCCCAATTTCTTCCTAACAACCTTGAAAGCACTTTTACATGTGTAAAACTTTCTAAAACATGCATATTCATACAATTTAAACATAAACATACATAAATACATATCATATGAACAAAGAAGGAACCCCTTAGGTTTGCCCTTTAAAGCTTAAGTTCTAAGCCTTTAAGGTGGGGTGTTACAGTGAAGTAACAGTTTGCTATATGATATGATTCGATGTGTTATAAGCTCCTATTATATTATATGCATTATGGTTCATGATATGTATTTCATCATGCTATCTTCAGTATTCTTATTTATAGATCATTAATGGATAAATGTGACTGCTCATGACTAATATTGCATACTCATATATATATATTGACTCACTGAGTATAATGTTATACTCACCCCCTTCAGTGGTTATATGTTTTCAGGACCTCAATGAGGCAGACATCCATTAGTTACATCATCTTCAGCCTTGGATTACAGATGTATGTATTGAGGTCACTCCTATGTATAAAAGTTCCTTGGTATATAATGTATAGAGGGCTTGGATTGGTATAGAGTACAATGTCTAAAATGACCAAATGGTAATCAGATATGACATGATAGTGTATATGTTGTACATATATATGATATGAGAAATTGATATGATGCAAATATGATATGAGATATGATTGCAAATATTGAATTGCATATTGAGTTGTGATTGACCAATGGAGGTTAAAAAGGGATGTATGTTTTATAGGAAGTGTAATTTATATGCTTTATAGATAGCTTAAGTCAGAATTACAAAGAGAACTCTGTCAGTTTTTTTGTATGTATGTTATAATGTTTAAAAAAAAAATATCACCTAAAATGTATCACAGGTTAAGTAATGATTGTTAAGTTAAGTTAATATAAAAGCATAGGTTCTTTGAGGTACTGGTCGCCTTGGCATTACCCGTACCCTAGGACCGTCATGGTTTAAAATTAGGTCGTGACATAGGGAGGGATAAATTCCATATGCCATGGTGTGATTGGTTGGAAATTGTGTGATTGGGTGGAAATGTGATGGAAGAGAAGTGAAGTAACAGTTTATTACATGATATGATATGACATGTTACAGACTCCTATTATATTATATGCATTATGGTTCATGATATGTATTTCATCATTTTATCACTAGTATTCATATTTACAGATCATTAATGGATATATGTGACTTTTCATAAATAATATTGCATAATCATATATATTGATTCACTGAGTAGAATTTTATACTCACCCCTTAGTGGTTATATGTTTTCAGGACCTTGGTGAGGCAGTCATCCATTGGCTACATTACGTTCAGCCTTGGATTACAGATGTATGTATTTGAGGTTACTCCTTGTATAGAAGTTCCTTGGTATATAATGTATATTGGGCTTGGATTGGCTAAGAGTATAATGTTAAATATGATAAAAATGTTAACCAGATATGATATGAAAATGTTAATGGCGTACATATATGATATGAGATATGAATGTAAATTATGAAGTGTTTACTGAGTTGTGATTGATCAATGGAGGTTATAAGGGTATGTATGTTTTATTGGGAGTGTTATTTTTAATTCTTATGGATAGCTTAAGTCAGAGTTATAAAGGAAACTCTGTTAGTTTTTCTGTGAGAATATTATGATGTTTTTAAAAAAAAAAATTATCACCTAAAATGTATCACTGGTTAAGCAATGATTGTAAAAGTAAAGTTAAAGTAAAAGCATGGGTTCTTCGAGGTACTGGTCTCTTTAGCATTACCCGTACCCTAGGACCGTCATGGTTTAGAATTGGGTAGTGACAATAACTTCTAAATCATCAATCAAACTAAACAAATAAATATTCTTACCTAAACCTCCCAAAGTGGCTGAAATATCCTTCTTGGTTTTCCTCCAAATTTTTCACTCCTCCAAGCAATCTAATGATGGAAATGAAGAAAGCTTGATTGATTTGCTATTTTTCTATAAACTTTCCTTAGAAATCTATAAGGAAATTGAAGAATGGAAGATGGAAATGTCATGAATGGTGTTTGGCCAAGCTTGAAAAGAAGAAAGGAAATGTTCATCCAAAATGGCTGAGACAAATTTAATAGAAAAATCAAATGGCTAATTACAACTAAATGCTCAAACTTTCATCCTTTACACTTTGGTCCTTAAATCTTCTATAATTTATTATGACAATTCTGTCAGGATTTAGAAATCAGTGTGGGGAGTCAATAGGCTTATTTTAATTTATCCTTATTTATAAAAATAGTTCTAGAGTCATTTTGTAACCCCGACCGACCACTTTCCACTATTCACCTTGAATTTCGATTTATTTATAAAAATGTCATTGCTTACTTTTTTAGTGTTCCTAAATGATTGTCACTTCTTTCTTTTTGCCAAATTTAAACATAAATTAAGGTCATCTTTTATCCCTAGATCAACTTCAGAAATTCTTCCGTTGATCGGACTTCTAATTTCTCGGCAGTGTTCCCGACACCGCCGCTTTCCTGAAAAGTCACAAGTTCGCTTTGTAATTGTGTCTCTAAAATTAATTCTCATCAATTCAAGACTAATGGACCACATACTGAGAATTAATTCATGCATGATAATTAGGAACATATAGGGTATTACATTATACGTCCCTACAAATGAATTCGTCCTCGAATTTAAATAAAAACATACCTCAATGCTGGAACAGGGATGGATATCTGTGCCTCATCTCCTGCTCACTCTCCTATGTACACTCCTCCATCATCTGGTTCCTCCATAGCACTTTTAGCATTGGGATCTCTTTGTTCTGAAGATGCTTGACCTGTCTATCAATGATCTCCACAGGTAGCTCCTCATAGGACAAATCATCACTGAGATCCATATCTTAAACCTCCAAAATGTGCGATGGATTAGACATATACTTCCGCAGCATGGATATATGGAAGACTGAATGTACGTGGCTCATACTGGGTGGAAGTGCCAATCTATAGGCCATACTACAAATCTTCTCAAGAATCTCAAATGGGCCTATAAATCGTGGTGATAGCTTACCCCTCTTCCCAAGTCTCAAAACTCCCTTCATTGGTGAGACCTTTAGGAAGATATGATCACCAACTGAAAAATGTACATCCTTCCTCTTCGGATTAGCATAACTCTTCTGCCTACTGAAGGCAGTCCTCATCTGCTCCCTGATCATAGGAACCTTTTCCAACATCTCTTTGATGAATTCTGGTTCCTCTAGCTGCTTCTCTCTCGACTCCACCCAACACACTGGAGATCTGCACTTCCTACTATATAATGCTTCAAATGGAGCCATACCAATAGAAGAGTGATAACTATTATTGTAGGAGAACTCTATCAATGGCAGATAATAATCCCAGTTACCCTTGAAATCCAAAACATATAATCTAAGCATATCTTCGAAAGTCTTGATCGTCCTCTATGACAGCCCATCAGTCTGCAGATGAAAAGCAATACTGAACCGTAACTAGGTACCCATGGCCTCCTGAAATTTTTGCCAAAACTGAGATGTGAATTATGTACCCCTATCAGATATGATCACCAAAGGAACTCTATGAAGATGCACAATCTTATCCACATTGAACTGTGCGTACTGAGCTGTTGAATAACTGGTTTTAACCTCTAGAAAATGTGCTGACTTCGTCAATCAGTCAACAATAACCCAAATAGAATCATATCCCCTTGAAGTCCATGGTAGAGCAACTATAAAATCCATGGTAACCTATTCCCATTTCCACTCTGGCAGTTCTATCTCCTGATGTAGCCCTGATGGCTTCTGATGCTCAAACTTTACCTGCTGACAGGCTAAACATTTTGACACAAACTGAGCTACATCTTTCTTCATCCCTGGCCACCAATTAACATCTCTGATACATCTTAGTAATCCTTGGATGTACACTATAAGTAGAATAGCGAGCCTCTCTCATAATTTGATCTCATAGCTCATCACAATTCGGTACACAGATACGCCTCCCACATCTCAATATCCCATCCTCCACTGTGAAATCTGTCATCCGTCCACTCTGAACCTCTCCCTTGAGCTTCAATAAATAAGGATCTCTGTCCTGAGCCACTTTTATATTATCTAGCGACAGTGACTTCGCCCAGAATTGGGCTATCAGAGCCTGGTTTCGATCCTGGGAACCCAAATCCAACTCTACCCCTATATCTGCTAACTCCATAATCTCTCTGATCAATGGCCTCCTGCCAATCACAATATGAGCAAGACTAGCCATCGATTTCCTTCTCAAATCATCATCCACTACATTGGCCTTCCCTGGGTGATAGAGAATCTCGCAATCATAATCCTTCAGAAACTCTACCCATATACGTTGCCTAAGATTCAGATCCTTTTGCTGAAATATATATTGTAGACTCTGATGATAAGTATATATCTCACATTTTGATCTATACAAGTAGTGTCTCCAAATCTTTACGGCAAATATAACTATTGCCATCTCCAAATCATGAGTTGGATAATTTTCTTCATGCTTCTTTAACTGATGAGAAGCATAAGCAATTACCCTATCCATCTACATCAGTACACACCCTAGGCTAATCCGAGAAGCATCACAATATATAGTGAATTTCTCCCCCTCAACTGGTAATGCCAAAACTGGAGCACTGGTAAGGCAATAATTCAGAGTGTGGAAGCTACAGTCACATTCATTCATCTAGACATATTGTTGTTGCTTGCTCATCAGTCTAGTCAAAGGAGCTGCAATACAGGAGAAATCCTTCACATACCTCCGATAATACCCAGCCATACCCAAAAAACTGTGTACCTCTGAAACACTAGTAGGCTGTGGCCGATTAGTAACCACCTCAATCTTCTGAGGATCCACCTTAATCCCATCCTTGCATACTACATGCCTAAGGAAGCACACCTCAGTCAACCAAAACTAATAGTTAGATAATTTTCCGTACAGCTGATGGTCCCGAAGTGTCTGTAACACAATCCTCAAATGCTCCATGTGCTCCTCCTCACTCCTAGAATAAATAAGTATGTCATCAATGAATATGATGACAAACTTATCCAAATAAGACCCGAACATTGTTCATCAGATCCATAAAAGTTGTCGGTGCATTGGTCAACTCGAATGGCATAACCAGAAACTCATAATGGCCATACCGGGTCCTAAAAGCAGTCTTGGGTATATCACTCTGCTTAATCTTCAATTAATGATACCCAAACTTCAGATCAATCTTAGAAAAATGGCTGGCACCTTACAGCTAATCAAATAAGTCATCAATTCATGGCAATGGATACTTATTCTTCACTGTGACTTTGTTTAGCTGCCTGTAATCAATACATATTCTCAATGAGCCATCTTTCTTTCTCACAAACATAACCGGTGCACCCCAAGGAGAACTGCTCAGTTTGATAAACCCTCTATCCAATAGCTCCTGTAACTATGTCTTCAACTCCTTCAGTTCAACTGGAGCCATTCTGTATAGTGGAATGGATATCGGGTTTGTACCTGCATGCACCTCTATCTCAAACTCAAACTCCTTGTCAGGGGGTAATCCTGGAAACTCCTCAGGAAATACATTAGGAAACTCCTGAACAACTGATATCTGATCCAACTGTACAAAAGAATTCTGTACATCCACTACATGTGCCAAATAGGCTGAACAGCCTTTCCCAATCATTCTCCGAGCTTGGATAGCAGATATCAGGTTAACCTAGAACTCCCAAATCTCACCCTGAAACTCAAACTCCGGCTACCCCTCACGCTGGAATGTAACCCTCTTCCGATAACAATCTATCACTGCCCAGTGTCTCGTCAACCAATCCATACCCAAAATCACATCTAACTTAAGCACAGGCAATTCAATCAAATCAACACGCAGAATACGATCATTAATCTCAATAATACAATCAGGGTAGAAATAATCAACATCCATAGAATCTCTTATAGGAGTAACAATCATCAATGGCACATCTAACAACTTCCTCTCCTTATTCAATTTGGGCGTAAAATATGGTGATACAAAAGTGTGAATTGCACCCTAATCGAATAAGGCATCAACAATCTCATTATGAACCAAAATAGTACCTGTGACAACATTATCTGATCTCTGGGCATCCTGAGTGTTGACAGCAAATACCTTGCCCTGGCCCCTACCAGCTAGAGCCTGAATGCCACTGGGAGCCTAACCTCCTCTGCCTCTGCCTCTAGTGGTAGCCTCTCTACCCAGATTCTGACTAGCCTGCACCACTGGCTGAGAAACTGAGACAGATGGCTGCTGATCAACCCTTATTAGACAAGTGTTAATATAATGGCCCTGTTAGCCACACCTCAAACATGCACATGTCCATCTCGAACACTCCCTTCCATGTCTCCTACCACAAAACCCACAAATAAGAATGTTGGGTGCCTGTGTAACCAGTCTCAAAGAACCCTGACAGTAAGCAGGCACTGACTGAACCACTAGCTGACCCTTACTCTGTAATCTCCTCCTTTGATTAACCCCTGATGATCTCTGCTCAAATCTGGGCACTGGCTCTGCCTGTCTAGGTGGGAGATGCTCTCCCCCCTCCTACCCTGTGATCCTGGACCACCCTTCCTCTTCTGATCCCTCTTCGCCCACTCAGTCTTGTACTTTTCCTCCATCTGAGTAGCCTTATCTATCACTGTAGTCAATGATGTAAACTCTATAGCAAGTAAGGCATTATGTAGTGCAACATGTAAACCCCTCCGGAATCTACTAATCAAGTCTTCCTCAGTCGGTAGAATATGAGCAGCATACCTATTCAACCATATAAACTCCTTGGGATACTCCTCCACAGATCTTTCCCCCTGCTCAAGCTTCTCAAATCTAACCAAATTAAGGGTCCTTACACCCTCAGTGATGAACTCATCAATCAAACCCTGTTGGAATTCTGCCTAAGTAGGTGGGTGCTCTCCATATAGCCTAGTCTCCATATGTCTCGAGAACCACGTCTAGGCCTTACCCTTAAGTAACAAACCCACCAACTCTACTGATCTCAACTATGAACAAGGTCGTCTTCTCACTACCTTCTCCACCTCCTCCAATAAGTCAACCGAATCTGTACCCCTATCTCCTCAGAACTCCAGTAAGTTTAGCTTCAGAAAGTTAAACATGGACACTTCCTCAATCTCTATCCTGCCTCCCTGTACAGTTGGCTCCCTCTGAGCCCCCACTGGCTGAACAGGAGCTGATGCCACTGCCTCAGGCACTACTAGTGGAGGTACTACTACAGGAGTAAGTGGTGGTTGTGCCTGCTGTCTCTCCCGTCTAATCTCAGCCATCTCCCGCCTCAACTCCATCAAACCTCTTATCATCACCACTATCTAGGGGTCGTCGCCCCTCTCAGTATCCTCTGTAGTATGTCAGGATCTGGATGGATCCTCTGAAACACTAATCTCCCTCACTAGTGACTCATTGGAGGCAATCTCAGCCTCCCTAGTATCTCTGTCCCTGTTGTCGGACATCTCTATAATCTATTGGAAAAAATGTAAACAGTCTCAAAATACAGTAAAAATGTAGAATAATGACATATAACAGATGATAATAGCAAAGGATAACAAAGGAAATCCTATACTCCATGGTATACTTAATTCTACCCCATTTTGTACTTAGTCACTATTCCTATGTCACGACTCGATTTTTCGAACCGCAACGGTCCTAGGGCAGGGGAAATGCCAATGTCGACTGACACCCGTAGAACCTAGTACCATATGCACAATCTATAAACCTCAATTTATATTTTATTCATTTATTAATTAGTTACCAGTTATTCTGTTATCATGTCATGCATCCTGTGATCATTCTGCAATTGGCTATCACAATCATATATCATATATATTTTTTAATCATATACTAAAAATTTAAATTAACATACCATATATATATATATATATATATATATATATATATATATATATATATATATAATATTCATCTCCTATCTAACCCGTACATACCCATGGAGCAGCTAGATAATGAACACCAAAAATAAATACATAATATATTAGTAATATACATAATGGTCTGTAGCAGAAATCCACCGAAGACAGAAGACTGGATTCTGCAACCTACTCCTCTCCTTAAATGGGTAAACAAATAAATAGTGAGTATAGATGATACTCAGTGAATTTACATGCATCAGAATAAATAATGGTACCAAATAAATAATGATATCAGTCAAGGGGATAACAATATAATATTCAAATGTCAGGATACAGTAAAGCTAAAGAATATCAAATAGGCTTGGTTACATATAGAAAGACAGATAATGGGATGGACTGTATGAAAAGAAATCATACAATCTCCAGTCAGTCAGTGTGGACCAAGTAGGTCTCCAGTATTAATGAGTATAAGGCTGATCAGGCCTTATGGCCAGGACCATAACCCCTCCTAGCTAGGGTATCAGTAATACAATATGCACATTATCGATAGTATTTCCCCACTACCCTGTCAGATCGGTTGATCTACCAAACCATATCAGGGTCAATAATGAGGGATACCATTGTTACGGTCCAATTTTAGACCATGACAGTCCTAGGGTATGGATAATGCCAAGGCGACCAGTATCTCGAAAAACGTATACTTTTACTTTAACTTAACTTTTACAATCATTACTTAACCTGTGATACATTTTAGGTGATAATTTTTTTTAAAAACATCATAATATGCATACAGAAAAACTGACAAAGTTTCCTTTGTAACTCTGACTTAAGCTATCCTTAATAAATAAACATAACACTTCCAATTTACCATACATCCCCTTTTAACCTCCATTTTTCAATCAAAACTTAATATGCACTTCAATAATTGCATTCATGTCTCATATCATAAATATATCATATAAAGTTCTCATATCATATATATGAACATCATTAACATATCCATATTATATCTGGTTATCATTTAATCATATTAGACATTATACTCAAGCCAGTCCAAACCGTCTATACACTATATACCAAGGAACCTCTATACACAAGAGTGACCTCAAATACATACATCTGTGATCTAAGGCTGAAGATGATATAGCCAATGGATGTCTGCCACACTAAGGTCCTGAAAACATATAACCATTGAGGGGGTGAGTATAACATTATACTCAGTGAGTCAATATATATATATGAGTATGCAATATTATTCATGACAGTCACATCTATCCATTAATGATATGTAAATATGATTGCTGGTAATAGCATGATGAAATACATATCATGAACTATAATGCATATAATATAACAGGAGCCTCTAACATGTCATATCATATCATATAATACTGAGCCATTTCTTCTCTTCCATCATATATTCCTCCAATCAACCATTGCATAGGGAATTTCACCCCTCCCTAGTAGAGGTCTTAACATATATTTGTGTACACAGCCGATGGTTTGTTTTTACACCATTGAAGTAGTCTTGTTATAACATATTATATGCAGATGTCTAATATAGCATAAACATATCAAAATAAGACTCAAATACGACTTAAAAGATGATTTATAACATCATAATATTCAAAGAAATAGTTTGGCTCGATTTCATATTTTTGCCCGTTGGGGCCCAAATTGCGCTGCTGTAACTGGCTCTCAAATTACGGGTCTGTTTCTCATTTTTTAGGCACTTTCTGGTTTGACTTGAAATCAATATTAACATGGCATTTTCTTTATACCAATAACAAATACATATATATAATAGACAATTGGGCTTGGTTTAATGTCAAAAAGCCTTTCAGAATAACTTTTATAACAATTCAAAGTTTGTGCCAATTATAGGCATTTCGGTAGCTCTGTTTTAGGTCATATTCGTAAATCTTCCCAAAAATCGATCATTGATGGTTTTCAAGCAAGGATATCATTTCATATGCATAAATGCATGACTTATGAATGAATAATGCATCAATCATATATATAGACTCACCTCTATCAAAATTTCCAAAATTGTCCCCTAGAAACCCTAGTCAGCTCGTGATTCACCGTCGGCTGCTCTTACCTGGGAACTTTCCCCTATAATATCCAAATTGCTCTTATAAGACTTATAGTCACTACAAACCATATCAAAACACATATTACATCATACCAAAGCACATCAGCATACATAAACACATATTAACACATTATGCACATCAAAGGCCCCTATATCACTCTTTTAACACTTTTAATATCTTTCATGTACCAAATGCATTTCTATCACCATATTTCAT
>CANXYC011661202.1:0-13732 GCA_948193065.1 Aleurites moluccanus
TATATATATTGAATTCGATATATTTTTTGATTAATCAATGTAAAACCCTAAGTATTATTGTATCTCCATAACTTATTGATTTTTAGACTCATTCTTTTTCTATTGTGGATTTCAGGTGCTAGAGAACCTGTTGACAGGATAGACAGAGCTTCGTGATTCTTTTTCTCTCCACAAGCAGCTAATGTATTGACTTGATAATTATATGATGTTAAGCCATTTTATTGAGTACTAAGGGGTATAGAATCTTAGAATTCTTTGTATTATGGCTTTGGAGAAGCAAACTCTAATTGACCCATTTTTGGGAATTTGTTGTTTTAGGCTTGGTGTACCCAAAGACATAAGGATTGTTGACTGTGGTAATAGTTGAGCTATTTGCTTTGGATTTGAGGTAAGTTATGGGATAATTTGTTCTTTGTTATGAAATCCACATTTGTTAATATTGTACTTGAATGAAGTTTAGTCACTGTTCTTGGACTAAATTTCATATTGAATATATATATATATTTTTTGATATTGTAATGTCATTGGGCCTTAGGCCATCATTGAAATGTATTATCTTTGAAAGACTATTTGAGTCATATGCAATTATTGAAAACCTATTTAATATTATTAATTATATTGATAATGTGAGGTCTTTAGACCCACCCATTGTTCATTGTATCGATTGTATGGCTATTGACGATTTAGAATGCCCTTCCAATGAGGGAGAAATCATTGGGCTGTGTGCACTAGTGGCCTTGCTAATAGGGTTAAATTGCATCAGTGGCTTTACCTAGGGGAGGCCTATCGGCCCTGGGACATATGTTCTGATCAAGCATACGTATGGTATGAGATTGTAATATCTCGATGGATGGATGATATGGATTGATTGATGGTTGTTCTATCATCACCTTGATAGGTGTCATTTCTTTGTAGACACGTAAATACATATATTATTAAATTTATTTTTATTGTTCATAAACCATTGATACTAATGATATATATATATATATATATATATATTGAATTCTATATATTCTTTGATTAATCAATGTAAAACCCTAAGTATTATTGTATCTCTATAACTTATTGAGTTTTAGACTCATTCTTTTTCTATTGAGGATTTCAGGTGCTAGAGAACCTGTTGACAGGATAGACAGAGTTTCTTGATTATTTTTCTCTCTCTAAGAAGCTAATGTATTGACTTGATAATTATATGATGTTTTGTATTATTTTGGAATACTATTCATAGTAGCTCTATAGATTGAATTGTATTAGAATTTAGATATGATTAAGCTTATTGGTAATTCTTGTTCCTTATTGATGATGGTATTTTGTCTTTTGATCGATAAGGAACAAGTAATATTGTATTGATGGATTATCTATCTATTGAAGTATATGGCATAGTTATATAATATTATTGATGATTGTTGATCCAGGTTTGGGTTATATGGGTTTATGGTGGCCTTAAGCCTACCCTTGCCTTAGGACCATCACAATTTTGGTTTTGAGATATGACAAAGTTGGTATTAGAGCTATAGGTTTAATTTATAGATAGATAGATAGATGTGCAAGTTTACTATCTTAAATGTGATTGAATAAGTAAACTACGGAGCATAGGATTCATGTCTTGTCATTGTTTTGTATTCCTTTAGTGTAGATCTGAGTTTGTCATTGTGTTATGTTGTTTGGTCTCTTTTATTAGCATCGAGATGCCTCCAAGGAATGGCAGAGGTCATGGGCGTAGATGAGGCCGCCCTAGAAGGGATGATCTTTAGAGGAAGGTTCTATGGGCAATCTCGGAGAGGGAGTGGTTCCTCCATCTGCACTTCAGATGGATGCTGCAGTGGCATATAGATTTGATCAGATGCAACATAACTATGAGAGATTGGAGGTACTTATCACTTAGCTATTACGACAGCCGTTTCCTCCAGCACTGATAGCTCTTATTCCACCGGTGATTCCTCCACCACCACCTTTTGTGCCACAGGTTGAGGAGGTGTCTTTTGAGAAGTTTATGAAACTCAAGCCTTCGGAGTATAAGGGAGATATGGATCCCACTGATTTCCTTGAGATAATAAAGGATAAGGTTCAGCTTTTGAGGATACCAGATAGAAGGGTAGTGGAGTTTGTGGAGCATTTGATATGGAATGATGCCTAAGATTGGTATAAGAGAAGTGTGACTGGATTACTCTAGGCTAATGTGTATATTAATTGGAAACAATTTAAGACTATAGTTACGGGCGAGTTTCTTCCAGAAAGTGTGAGAGAGGCTAAAGCTGTAGAGTTTGAATGGCTAGTTCAAACTATGGAAATGAGCATATCGGAGTATGCTAGGAGGTTTAGTCAGCTAAGTAAGTATGCTCCAACATTGCTTTCTACAAAGGTTATTCCGATTCAATGCTTCAAGAGAGTTTTGATTCCTCCATTGTTTTGTATGCTAGCTACTCATAAGTTTGACTCATATTACAGGCTGGTGGATAAGGCAGAATGATTGAGAATTAGGAAATGGAACTGAAAGTAAAAAAAGAGCAGAAAAAGAAGGCTAGAGTTGAGGGTTCCTCTAGGCCTAACAGAGATAGCGGTGGAGTGAGGAGCATGGATATTTTGAGGCAGTCTACTCCTCATAGTGGGTTCAGAGGACAACAAAAAAGATCACAGTATAGGCCCAAACCTTCTAGACCTTTTTTATAGATGAGTAGGGGCACAGTTAGTTTTGCACCTTCGGGGGAAAATTTTCAGTGTCCTACTTATGGAAAGAGGCATTTAGGACCATTTCATGTTGAGATAGGGGCTTGTTTCCATTGTGGACAGCTTGGATACTTCTTGAAAGATTGCCCACAGACAGTGATTACCGTGAGACCACCAGTTTCTCAGTCTACGATTCAGATAGAAAGAGTGGGGAGCAATAGTGCTTAAGCTAGGGTAGGCCGAGGTTATAGCAGAGGTACATAAGTAGGCTAAAGATCAGGTTCATCTGCAATTCAAGCTCCAAGTCAGACTTTTTTGGGTAGATGAAGAGGGAGAGTTTTTGCACTCAATCAATAGGAGGCCCATGCCTCTAATGCACTTGTCATAGGTATTCTTCCTATCTAAGCTCAGAATACCAGAGTATTATTTTATTCAGGAGCATCTCATTCTTTCATATTATCTTGCTTTGCTAAGAAGTTATGCTTGTTATGTGAGTTGCTTGATGATGTGATGGTTGTGTCCACTCCCTAAGAGGAGGAGATTGAGGTTTGAAATTTTCATCCTACATGTATTGTTAGTATTGATGGAAATAGTTTAGAGGTAGACTTGATTGAATTGCCGGTGTTAGAGTTCGATGTTATCTTGGGCATGGATTGGTTGTCCAAGTATTTTGCAACCATAGATTGCAATGGGAAGAAGATAGTCTTCAAACCACCTAAGGGTGAGGAGTTTGAGTTTTAAGTGGAAAGGAGTAAAGTACTCTACAATGTGATATCTGCCATTAGGGCGAGAAGGATGCTAAGGAAGGGTTGCCAAGATTACTTAGCATATGTTCGTGATACTTAGAAGGAAGTGAGGGGACTGGAGCATATGCCAATTGTAATTGAGTATCCAAATGTTTGTCCTGAAGAATTGTCAGGATTGCTACCAGAGAAGGAGATTGAATTCAATATTGAGCTATTGCCTAGAATGAATCCGATCTCCATATCTTTATATCATATGGCACCAATAGAATTGAGAGAGCTGAAGGTGCAACTACAGGATTTGCTTGACAAAGGTTTCATTAGACCTAGTAGCTCACTATGGGATGTGCCAGTGTTATTTGTCAAGAAGAAGGATGGTTCTATATGGTTATGCATTGATTACCAACAGCTTAATAAGGTGACTGTTCAGAATAAGTATCTATTGCCTAGAATTGATGATTTATTTGCTTAGTTACAAGGAGCAAGTTATTTTTCCAAGATCGACTTGAGGTCAGGTTATCACTAGTTGAGGATTTAGAAGGAAGATGTGTCTAAGGCGACATTTCGGATGGGATATGGCCACTATGAGTTCTTGGTGTTGTCATTTGGCTTAACAAATACACGGGCTGCATTTATGGCTTTTATGAATAGGGTATCAAGCTATTTCTAGACAAGTTTGTCATTGTATTCATTGACGACATCCTTGTGTATTCCAAGAGTAAGAAGGAGCATGAAGAACATCTTTGGATTGTATTGCAGACCTTGAGGGAGCATTGGTTGTTTGCCAAGTTCTCCAAATGCAAATTTTGGTTGGATAGTGTTTGCTTCTTAGGGCATATGATAAGTAAGAAGGACCTAAGGTTGATCCAAGGAATGTGCATGCAATCCTTAATTGGCCTAGACTGTAACACCTCACTTATAACCTAGAACCTGAACCATAAAGGGGCAACTAAGGGAAATTTTTCTTGAATTGATTGTTGTGTAATATTGCATGTTTATGCTTAAATTGAACATATGTGCATGTTTTATGATTTATTATATGAGTTAAAGAGGTTTAAAGGATGTTAGGAAGAAATCAGGTAAATTTGAGTTTTTGGTGAACTGGGGGCAAAATGGTCATTTCACACCCCTTCAAGTTTTATGGAAATTAACACTATATTTGAAGGTAGAAAAGAATATTAGGACATGAAAATGATGATATTATGTTTAAATGAAAAATTGTTGGAGAATTAAACCTGATAGAAATAATCCCGAGCAAAACTGCTTGGTTTGGGATTCCATTTAAACTAGGGGTAGTTTAGTCTTTTCCTTTGCATTATGGACTTATATAGTGTATGCAAGCCAATGGTATCATAGTAATCTTATCTAAATCAAACCATTGAATGAAAAGATGAAGAATTGAATAGTTGGATAGCTAGGTTTCACCATTTCTATCATAAGCTCAAAGCATAGGATTTCACCATTCATATTTAAAGTAGATTTTTCACACTCCTTCATCATTCTTCATATTCCTTATAAATTCACCATTCTTTCTCTCTCCACCATCCAAAGTTTCGACCACCTTGAATAAAAGACAAAACTTGTTGTTTTCTTTCATTCTTTGATGGAAACTTGTTAATTCTATCATCCTAAACACAAATATATCCATAGATTCAAAGGAAAAACAAGAACAAGTAAAGAATCAAAGCTTTGAACTTTTGGAATAACTATTTGGAAAGTAAGTGATTTTGCAAGTCTTTTGGTTCAATTATGTTCTTAAGATGTTATTTGATGTTAATTAGTAACAAAAATGTGTTTTGGTTGGAAGGAATTCAAAAAGTTGGAAGAAAACCCTAATAGGAAGAAATATGAATCAAAGTGTTATTTTGGTGGATCTTTTTGTTCAAATGATGTATATTTGATGTGTTTAACATGAATTAGTAGTTAAATGATGGAAACAAATTCATTTGGATGAAGTTTCAATTGTGTCGAACCATGTATGCTTGAACAATGGTTTTATACTTTAGTGTTTTATAGGTTTAAATGGAATCGTGTATATTAGATGAGTATGTAATGAATTGATGGTTAAATTATGGAAAGGAATCCATTTGAATGGATTTGTACTTTGGCCGAATCTAGTAAGTTTGAATGATGGTTTAGTGTTTTGATGTTAATAGGTCTAAATTGTTAAATGTTATACATTTGATGCATATGTATGTTATTTGATGGATTGGTGTTGAAAAATGGACGGATGGAATGAATTCCATTGAAGTTAAACAATATTGAGTTTGTTAGTTTAATGTATTAGGTTGATGTAATTTGAAAGGTAAAGTTTGAATATGGTTAAGTGATGAAAATGATGGAAATGTATAAGCTTAAATATGGAAAAGATGATTGATATAAGTACTTGAAAGGTAAACTTGAATAATGGTGTATGTTTGATATGAAATACTAAGTTAAGTGTTTATGAGTTCATAATATGGTATATAAGTGATGAATACATGAAATGTAAGATAAATGTGGTGATAGAATGTGTTTATTGCATAAAGGAATGGAAAATATGTAAAATGTGCAAAGCTCTACAGGGTATAATGTGTATGCTTAATGTGTTTTTATATAAATAATGTGTTTTGTGATATTTTTACATCTTATCTGAGTATTATATATAAAAATAGGTGAACCGTCCAGTACTCCAGCTCGGAGTGTCGGACGACAGGCCGATTAGAGCTACCGACAGTGCTTTGGGGCCTAAAGTGGTTTAATTGCAATTAAGGTGAGTCTATATGTATAATCATGCATGATTTGCATCATATATCATGTGAAAAGTCATTTGGACTGATAAACCAGCATTTGTTATATTACAGTACCTAAAGTGCATATTGGCCCGTAAATAAACTCGCCAAAATGACCTAAAATGACTTAAATTTTGTCTGTCCATAAAATGAAATCCAAAAAGCCAATTGAGCCACCACTTGGCCCAATCTTCTAATCTTGACCTAAGTTTTAAAATGGTACCTCATAGTCCAGCTAAATCCTTTGGTAACATACTTAACTAGAAACTACTCAAAAATCCCAAAACGGACCCGTAACGGCGAGTGTCAATTGCGGCAACGCAACTGGGCCCCGCCGGACATTTTTTTGACATTACCCAAATTTGTTCTATTCTTCATTATAAATATATATATGATTATTCTACAGTTATACGAGTTATATTTATGCCATTTATACTATTGTATGGAGACACCCATATGGTATTATAACAGGGTTACCTCGATGGTATAGCGGGTAATTCCATCGATCGTGTGCACACTGGTTTTTTTATAAACCCTTGCTAAAGGGGGAGAATGTTCTCTAGCCGTAAGGGCCAATCACTCTTACTTACAGTGTATTAAGCACAAATAGTGCTGGAGTTAGAGAATTAAGCATGATTGTGCTATTTCAGTACAATTGTACTTTTCATTGGACCCAATCCTGTTATATCATATGTGTGTTGACTTGTACACTAATATTTGTATGGATATGTATCTGGATACTTAAATGGATTCTTATATGGATATTTACATGGATACTTATACATATACTTGTATTATCATTTACTTATTATCTTATATTGATTATACAGGCCATATATGGGCAATCATTGTATTATGATAATTTACTACATTTTTATACATATGGATTCACTGAGTATTTTTATACTCACCCCCTTCAATGGTTATTTAGATCTGCAGTAAGGCTTGAATTCCATAGGCACCTCCTATCCTCGTCGTGGAATTTTGATACTTGTACATATAATATTCTAGTCCCAAAAGCATATGTAAATATTTGTATAGTATAGAGGTTCCATGGTACTGTAAATTAAATAGGGGCATGTATATGTATGTGATTGTATTTATATGGTTTTGCATATATACTATGTTATTTTGCATATATACTATGCTATGGATGGATATAGTACGATATATATATATACATATATATATATATATATATATGTATGTATATATATATATGTATGTATATATATATGTATGTATATATATATTGAGTTGATATTGGAGATCCAAAGGGATCATTGTTGATAGTGATATGAGTATTGATGATGAAGTTTATTAGAAGTGTTTATTGCATGTTTTACAGTTGGGCATAATCCTTATATAGAGGAGATGCTGCCTAATTTTCAATAGGATTGTTAAGCTATTTGAATTGATTAAATGTATTGTTTGCCATATCATATAGATAAACGGGTTCTTCATGGTACGAGTAGCTTAGGCAACACCCGTACCCTAGGACCGTCGCGGCTCCCAGGTTGGGTCATGACAAATGTGGTATCGGAGCTAAAGGTTTATATAACATGTGTTGTTTGCATATTAGTAGCAATAGAAGTACCATGGAAATTAAGATATTCATATATCGTCAAAATGACAAGTCTTCTTCATTGTTTGAAATTTTGCGTACCTATGATCTAAATATTCTTTTATATGTTGATTTATACAGTGTGATAAGATGCCAGAGAGGGGAACTAGACGAGCTAGGCCTATTGAGGGGGATGAATATCATGGATCTAATAAGGAAGCAGAGGTTGCTTCTAACACATCTGCTATATGGAGGACGCAATCTGAGCCATCTAAGTCACGGAGATGAACTGAGTCTGATTCAATGGGTGAGGCACCCTGGAGATAGGAAATACAGGAAATGAGATAGGAAATATTACAGACCATCCGGACTCATTTTGCAGCACAACTTGCAGTGGTACAGCAGTCACCGCCACCTCCACCTCTTGTATAGCTAATGGTACAGCCTGTGATACCACCAGTACCCCAGAGAGAGCCAACAGTATTACAGGGGCCAGAGTACGGAGGGTTATACTAGAGGGTGGTGTATCTGTTGGGGAGTTCATTAGATTGAGACTGCCTACTTTTTTAGGGGAGTATGGTACTGATCCCAGTGATTTCATTGATAGGGTAGACAGGATGGTTCACACACTGCCTTGTTCTGATGCCAGAACTATAGAGCTGGTGGGATTGTTACTGGAGACAGATGTTGCTACCTGGTTCATGGAGCACATTGATGAAAATATCCACAGTGATGATCCAATGTCTTGGGCAAAATTTCAACAAAGAATAACGGATGAATTTCTTACAGAGGGTTTAAGGGAGAGTAACATTGTAATGTTTGAACAGCTGAGATAGGGAAACATGTCTATCCTATAATATACTAAAGAATTCATAAGGTTAAGCAAGTATGCCAGAAAGATTGCTCCTACTAAAGATGATCTAATTAGGTGATTCAGGAGAGGTTTGCATTCAACACTGTATAACATTTTGTTAGCTATGGAATTCACTTCCCTGAGTCGAGCTATTGACAAGGCAGCCCAGATGAAGGCTAAATAAAAGAAGTTAGGTCTAATAAGGAACAAAAGAAGAAGGGAAGAGGAGGAGAGTACTGGAGACCAGG
The DNA here is from genome assembly GCA_948193065.1 of Aleurites moluccanus. Taxonomy (NCBI): domain Eukaryota; kingdom Viridiplantae; phylum Streptophyta; class Magnoliopsida; order Malpighiales; family Euphorbiaceae; genus Aleurites; species Aleurites moluccanus. Next base: position 8,850 of record CANXYC011661202.1, read on the forward strand.
GGAGGAGACATCCCATACTTTTACTCCCAGACCTCCTCTCAGGCCAGTACAGTCATTGCCACCTCCCAGTCAGAGGCAGGATTTGGGTAGAGGTGTTGGTATGAGGCCTCCTGTTTCTAGCTATTTTAGAGGTCCTGTTAGACCAATCCAGATGACATCAACATCAGTGCCCACTTGTACTTTTTGTGGGAGGAGACATTCCGGGACATGTCGCATCATATCAGGGGCATGTCTTAGATGTGGACAGTTTGTGCACTTTTACAGAGATTGCCATTTGCCCAAGGCTTCCCAGCCTTCAGAGGCAAGATCTTCCCAGCCATTAGTGCAGATGGGTAGGGGGAGTATAGGTAGAGGCAGACCAGTAGGACAGAGTCCAATAGTGGCACAGTCAGCAACTGGTAGAGGCCAGGGATGAGTCTTTACAGTGACCCAGCAGCAAGCCCAGAAATCACATGAAATTGTAGTAAGTATGATTTCTATACATGATATACTGGCTTATGCATTATTTGATTCTGGTGTAACCCATTCCTTTATGTCACCTATTTTTGCTGTGAAATTGGGGTTGGATAGAAAACCTTTACTTATGCCCTTAGAGTTAGCCACACCAATGGGAGATAAGGTTATTGTAGAACATAAGTATGATGTTTGTGATATGAGAATCTGTAATAGATCTTTATCTGCTGAATTGATTGTGTTACCTGTATTGGATTTTGATGTTATTCTGGGTATGGATTGGTTGGCTGATCATAAAGCTATAATTGATTGTGCATTGAAAAGGATAAAATTTCGACCCGATGGGCAGGAAAAGTTTATTTTTTAGGGGGAGGCTAACAGTCACATATCTGGATTAGTGTCTGCAGTACAGGCAGAGAGATTGATGTGAAAGGGGTGTATTGCTTATTTGGCAATAGTGGTTGAGACTACAGGGGTATCCAAAGAGTTGAAGCAGATTCCAATGGTGAAAGAATTTCCAGATGTATTCCCAGATGATCTTCCAGGATTACCACTAGAAAGGGAGATTAAGTTTGAAATTGAAGTATATCCTGGTACTAATCCCATATCTATTCCATAATATTGGATGGCACCACCAAAGTTAAAAGAGTTAAAAAAGCAATTACAGGAACTGTGTGACAAAAATTTCATCCGGCTAGTAGTTCACCCTGGGGAGCATCAGTGCTATTTGTAAAGAAAAAGGATGGATCATTATAAATGTGCATTGATTACAGGTAATTGAATAATGTAACAGTGAAGAATAAGTATCCTTTGCCTAGGATTAATGACTTGTTTGATCAATTACAAGGAGCCTGTTTCTTCTCCAAAATAGATATGAGGGCAGGGTACCATCAGTTGCGGATAAAAGGTGAACACATTGCAAAGATTGCTTTCAAAACATATTATGGGCATTATGAGTTTTTAGTGCTACCGTTCGGATTGATAAATGCTCCAGCAGCATTCATGGATATGATGAATAGGGTATTCAGACCATTTCTAGATAAATTCATCATTGTCTTCATTATGACATTTTGGTGTATTCCAGAGCAGAGAGGAACATGAAGAACATCTTAGAATCACATTGCAGTTACTGCGAGATAATCAGTTGTGCAAAATTTTCTAAATGTGAGTTCTTGTTGACAGAGGTGATATTTTTGGGACATGTTATCAGTAGAGATGGGATAAAGGTGGATCCACAGAAAGTTGAAGCTGTTGCTAGTTGGCCACGTCCCACTACTGTTAATGAGATCAGGAGTTTCCTGGGTATGGCAAGGTATTACCATAGATTTGTTAAAGACTTTTCTATAATTGCTGCACCAATGACAAAGTTGACCTAGAAACAGGTGAAGTTTCAGTGGAATGATGAATGTGAAAAGAGTTTCCAAACTATTAAGACTTGTTTGACCACTACACCAGTGTTGACTCTTTCTACAGAGGTAGGCAGTTTTGCTATATACTGTGATGCTTTGAGGATTGGTTTAGGTTGTGTTTTGATGCAAAATAGAAAAGTGATTGCTTATGCTTCCCACCAATTGAAGAAACATGAGGTGAATTACCCCACCCATGATTTAGAAATGGCAGCAGTGATCTTTGCTTTAAAGATATGGAGGCATTATTTGTATGGGGTGAGATGTGAAATTTACACTGATCATAAGAGTCTCCAGTACATTCTGCAGCAAAAAGAACTAAACTTGAGGCAAAGGAGATGGGTTGAGTTGTTAAAAGACTATGACTGCCAGATTTTGTATCACCCTGGGAAAGCTAATGTGGTAGCAGATGCCCTTAGTAGAAAGTCAATGGAAATTTTGTCGCATGTGACTTCTATAGAAAGACCACTGGTAAGGGAATTGCGGTAGTTGATGGCTAATGGTTTGACTCTAAATTTGGAATCACAGAAGCAAGAAACAATATTGATAGCCCAGTTCCAAGTGAAGTCATTGCTTGTAGAGGAAATAAAGAACTCCCAAAATAAAGATCCACAATGTGTCAAGATCAAAAACTTGGTTCAAAATGGTAAAGCTCCTGACTTTTCTGTTGAGACAAATGTGTTAAAATGTAAGGGGCGATTGTGTGTTCCTGATGTTAAAGGGATCAAAGAGCAGATTATGAAGGAAATTCACTACTCTCCTTATACAATCCGTCTAGGGGTAACAAAAATGTACCATGACTTGAAAGAATTTTATTGGTGGCCTAATATGAAGGGTGATGTAGCAAAGTTTGTTTCTAAATGCTTAGCCTGTCAGTAGATGAAATTTTAACATCAGAAACCTTCAGGTTTGCTTCAAGAGATTCAGCTACCAGAATGGATATGAGACCAAGTAACTATGGATTTTGTGGTGGGTTTGCTAAGAACACAAAAAGGGTATGATTCAGTATGGGTGATAGTGGATAGATTGACTAAGTCAGCTCATTTCTTAGAAGTAAAGACAACTTACACAACTGCACAGTATGCCCAACTCTATGTGGATAAAATTGTATGGTTGCATGGGATTCCATCAGTGATCATATATGATAGAGGTACTCAGTTGACCTCCAGATTTTGGCAGAAATTCCAAGAGGCATTAGGTACTACATTGCATTTCAGCACAACATTCCATCCTCAGACAGATGGACAGTAAGAGAGAACTATTCAGACACTAGAGGACATGTTGAGATTGTGTGTGCTGGATTTAAAAGGTAGTTAGGATCATTTTCTACCATTGATAGAGTTTGCCTACAACAATAGCTACCATTCTACCATTGGAATGGCACCATATGAGGCTCTTTATGGCAGGAAATGTATATCACCTGTATGCTGGGTGAAAGGCAGTTAGAGGGACCAGATCTTATCAGAGAAATGATGGAGAAAGTCCCTATGATACAAGAGAGAATAAAGACTACTTTATGCAGACAGAAGAGCTACGCAGATCCAAAGAGAAAAGATATGCAGTTTACAGTGGGTGACCATGTGTTTTTGAAGATCTCTCCTATGAAAGGGGTGATGAGATTTGGGAAGAAAGGCAAGTTGTCACCGACGTATATTGGACCCTTTGAAATCTTGGATCGGGTTAGCAATGTTTCATACACATTAGCTCTTCCACCGAATATGGGGCATGTACATCCAGTGTTTCACATTTCTATGCTACGAAAATATGTCCCAGAATCGTCCCATGTGCTTCAATCCCAGGAGATTGATATTGATGAGACCTTATCTTTTGAGGAAATACCTATATAGATTATGGATCATCAGATCAGACAGCTTCGAAATAAGAGCATTCCTATGGTTAAAGTATTGTGGCATAGCAGAAGTATAGAGGAATGAACTGTTAGTATAGGTGCTTTAAAGACAATCATTGTAATGATGTTTTTAGAAATATATCAATAAAAAAACATTATTTATTAATCAACAATTATTATTGTTTCGAGTAATATTGCATAACTGTTTAATAACGTCCATGGTATAAACATAACATGAAGGCATTCATGATATGATCATGATAGTGAGATGCTTATCATGTGTAATTATGTTTTAACCTAAATTTCCATGGTCATAGAATCAATGAGTATGGACATTATTGATTCGGAAAGACTAGCATATGCGTATACTATTTGATTTGATTAAATCATCTGATCTCATAAAGATGCTAACATTGAGTTGTTTGAGTATAGCATGTGGATGCTTACTAGGAGTAGTAATTGCATTGGAGTGATCGCAAGAGATAGTCATATGGAAATCTAAACAATGTTAATGACTTATCTCTGCATGGAAATATGCAAATGTCCATAGACTTGAGATGCTTAAGAGTGATCTAGAGTGAAGATGCTACACTTTAATTCCATACTTAGCTCTCCCAAAGGGTCTGCTTGTAGGGTGGATATTGGATATAGTTTGACATACTCGTACATATTTAAGTAGTCAACAAAGGATATCATAACTCTTGTTAGAAGGAGGGTTTTACCTAAGGCCTCTTGTATAAGAACATTACTAGAAATCTTTGGCCGATAGTACTTAGAGTTAGTCTCTAAGGAAATCATTTTAGTAATGATGCTCGGATTACAAGGAACTACTGTTCGGGCTAAGTGTGGTGTAGCCAGCTTAGTAGAGTTAACATAATGTCCATACATTAAACCGAACTCGGTAAAGGGGGCATGAAGGGACTAGTAGCACAATATTATCCATGTGTTAGGGTTTTTGCTTACCACTAGCAATTTTTGATTATTTGGGGGTCATGATGTGTGGCAAGATACCGCTCATAATCTACTTAAGTTATAAAGGTTCAATTGGAGAATTGATTATGAATTAAAGAAGTTTAATTCATATAATCCTTGTTGGACAAGGATTACCTTTTATGGAAATTTTCTATTTTGGAAATAGGAATTCCACTTGAGAGTTTCCTAAATTAATTTAAGGA
>CANXYC011661339.1:0-18477 GCA_948193065.1 Aleurites moluccanus
GTTTTGCTTAAGCTATATTAAGCTTATTTGTGTATGCATGCCATATAGTTTTATTTATGGGTTCTTCGTGGTATTGGTAGCATAAGCATCACCCGTACCCTAGGACCGTCATGGCTCCTAAGTTGGGCTGTGACAAATATAATTTCATATCTCAAAGGAAAAGACCATATTGCCCTTAGTTCAACCGAAGCACTTCAAGCACCTTAATTGAGCAGCTTACCAAACACTATTTTCAATCGGGTTTATTTCTCCATCAAAACTTCAAATAAACTAAATAACATCATTTTCATGTCCTTAAATTCTTTTCTACCTTTATATATGGTGTTAATTCAATAAAAACTCGAAAAGGTATGAAATGACCATTTTATCCCCAGTTCACAAAATTTTGAGTTTTTCCCGATTTCTTCCTAACAGCCTTTGATGCACTTTTACATGTGTAAAACTGTCTAAAACATGCATATTCATACAATTTAAACATAAACATGCATCATACATATCATATAAACAAACAAGGGATCCCCTTAGGTTTGCCCTTTGAAGCTTATGTTCTAAGCCTTTAGACTAGGGTGTTACAAGAGCCATCCTTCTTCTTTACAAATAATACCGTAGCACCCCAAGGAGAACTACTCGGTCTAATGAACCCTCTATCCAATAGCTCCTATAACTACACCTTCAGTTCTTTCAATTCAGCTGGTGCCATTCCGTAAGGAGAAATAGATATAGGATCAATGCCTGCATGCACCTCAATCTCAAACTCAATCTCCCTATCTGGGGGCAATCCTGAAAACTCCTCAGGAAATACATCAAAAAACTCTTGAACTATCGGTATCTGATCAAGCTCTACAGAAGACTTCTGCACATCTATCACATAAGCCAAATACGCTGCATAGCCCTTCCCAATCATCCTTCTGACTTGGATAGCCGAAACCAGATTAATCCTGAATTCTTGTATATCACCCTGAAACTCAAACTCTGGCTGCCTCTTAGGCTGAAACCTAATCTTCTTCTGATAACAATCAATAACTGTCTGATGCCTTATAAGCCAATCCATACCCAAAATCACATCTAACTCTAACACTAGCAGTTTAATCAAATCGGCATGCAATATGTTATCATCAATTTCAATCATACAATCAAGATAGAAATAGTCCATATCAACACTCTCACCCATCGGTGTAGAAATCACTAAAGGCACATGCAACAATTTCCTTTCCTTATTCACTTTAGGTGCAAAGTGTGGTAACATAAAGGAATGAGTAGCAATAGAATCAAATAAGGTATCTGCAATCTCATTCTGAATCAGAATAGTACCTGTGACCATGTTGTCTGATCTCTATGCCTCATGGGTATTAACTATAAATACTCTGCCCTGATCCTTGCCCGCTGGGGCCTGACTACCACTGGGAGCCTATCCTCCTCTGCCTCTGCCTATACTTGAAGCCTCTGTGACCACATTCTGACTCATCTGTACAGTCGACTGAGAAACCATAGTAGAAGGTTGTTGCTCACCCCATAATGGACATCTGCTAATGAAATGACCATGCTGCCCGCATTTCAAACAGGCACTTGACTGTAGTTGGCACTCCCCTTCGTGCCTCCATCCACAAAACCCACAAACAGGCACACTAGGCATCTATGTCGCTAGTCTAAAGGAACCCTGTGAATAAGTAGGTGCAGACCGTACCACTGGTGGTCCCCTACTCTGAACCCTCCTCCTCTGACTACTAGATGAAGGTCGATAATCAAATTGTGGCACTGGCTCTGCCTGCCTAGGCTGGGAGCTGCTCTCCCTTCCACCCGATAACCTGAGCTCCTGGACCTCCTTTCCTCTTCTGGTCCCTTTTTTCCCTCTCTGTCTTATACTTCTCTTCCATCTATGTAGCCTTATCAATTACTATCATCAGAGAAGTGAATTATGTAGCCAACAGAACATTATAAAGTGGAACATGTAACCCTCTCCTAAACCTGCTAATCAGATCCGCCTCAATAGGAACAATATGAGTAGCATACCTACTCAACCTGATGAACTCCTTGGTATACTCCTCTACTGATCTATTACCCTGCTCCAACTGCTCAAACTAAATCAGGTTACGGGTCTTCACCCCCTCAGTAATGAACTCATCTATCAAACCCTGCCAAAACTCAACCCATGAGGGTGGATGCTCACTATAGCCTGGGCTTCATCCTCCTCGAAAACCAAGTCCAAGCCTTCCTTTTCAGTAACAATCCAACCAGCTCTACTGCAATAAGCTCAAAACAAGGTAGTCTCCTAACTACCTTCTTAACCTCCTCCAGAAAATCTACTGGGTAACAACCTCTGTCGCCCCTAAACTCTGGTAGGTTTAGCTTCACAAAGCTAAACATGGATACACCACCCTCCTTAATAACTCTACGACCTCCCTGTATAGTAGGCTCCCCAGGAACCCCTACTAGCTGCACAGGAGCCGATGCAACTGGTACTGCCTCTAGTGCCATAGGTGGGGGCACTGCTGCTGGAACTGGTGGTGGCGGTGCATTCTGATGATCCTGCCTCAAATCTACTATATCCCTACATAACTCCATCGATCCCCTCACCATCTCAACTCTCCAGGGATCATCGCCCCTTTCTGTATCCTCTGTAGTCCATCGAGAACTGGACGAACCTTCTAAAACTGAGAACTCCCTGACCAATAACTCATTAGAGGCTACCTCTGCCTCTCTGGTATCTTTGTCCCTATCATCGAACATCTCTGTAATCCATTGAAAATGTAGGAAACATACTCAGTATATTACAGAAATGCATAATACTAACACATAACAAACGAATACAGCAAAAGATGACACAGGAATTCCTATGCTCTATGGTTTACTTAATTCTACCTATTCTGTACTTAATCACTATTCCTCTATAATTTAGGAACTATTCATTTTTAACCTAATGCTCTGATGTCTATAACCTAGAGCTCTGATACCACCTCTGTCACGACCAGTTTTCGGATCGCGACGGTCCTAGGATGTGGGAGTTGCCAATGGCGACTAGCACCCATAGAACCCAGTATCACATGCATAATCTATAACCATCAATTAATTATTCATTTTACTTAGTTACCATTTATTTTGTCATTATGCAATTCTTTCTGTAATTTGGTGCAGTGGGCTGTAAAAATCATTATAACATATCATAATATCATCATATACCATAAAACATCATCACATATATATATACATGTTCATATCCTAGCTAACCCATACATACCCCATGGAGCAATTAGAACATGAACACCAAAATACAGAATATATATAATATTTACATTAGTTGATAGTAAGCAGAAATCCTCGGATATCTGAAGATGGGATTCTGCAATCTACTCCTCTCTTGAAATGGTTAAATAGAGAAAAGGGTGAGTATATAAGATACTCAGTGAATCTATATGCATTAGTGAATCTATATGCATCGCAAATCAAATAGGATGGATCAATGATACATAGTAATAAAGGAATAATGGAAACAATATCAATTATGTTGGGTTACAGAATCAATATCAAAATCTGACAGGAATATCAATGGCCATATCAATGTCATGGAATCATATGGTAAGACAGATATAGGGCCCTGAAACATGTAGACTATGTATAATTACACAGTCGATCATATATAAAGTAAGCATAAGACAGATCAGGTCTTATGGCCAGGACCAATAACCCTTCCCAACTAGGGCATCAATATTAATGTGCACATTGCCAACAGTATGTACCCACTACCCTGTCGGAGCGGCAGCTCTATCAAACCACATTTAGGTCAATATAAGAATGAAACACATCAATGGATGCCATTATGCAACAATGGTATCACTAGTATCAATAATCACAATATTGCTCGATTCAAGTATCAATTCAATCAATGGTATTGCAATATATAATATACATTCAATGATAATTGGTTTGGTAAACAACAAAGGTATGGAACAAAGGTTGGCTTGGAAAAGGAAATCGGTAGGCCAATTGGCATGCCAATGTCACTGGCGACGATGGCATTCAAATGGTAGGCCTATGGAGGAAAAATGTGATATGCCTATGGAATTACAACTAGGCAATTCATCAAATACATAGTGGGCACAAAAGGGCAAGCCATTAGGTTAAGGTTTGGTGCAAAGTTAGCATGCCCAATTCAACCAACAACAAGCTCAAATTGTCAACTACACAATAGGCAACAAAAATGCAATATTAAACAACATCAAAGGCATCAAAATGGCTAAGGAATTCAAAGGAAAAAAAAAAAAGCAAAATCAAATAAAGTGAATAGTGTTCTAGGTTCGGCCAAAATAAGGTTCACCAAAATGAATTCCAATCATCATTCCAATGGTATAGGCATGTAATTTGATGTATATAGAGCTCACGTAAGGCTTACAATTGCTTTGGAAAATTGATTTCCACCCAAAACCTTCAAAGGAGGCAATAAGCACAACTTTGACAAACTTGATTTTCTACAACAAACAAACCATAAATTATTCATCCAATAGCCTCCAATTAACTTATTCTAAGCTTAATTAACATTAGATAATACAAAATTGAAGGTTCAATTCATACAACTTCAACCTAGGGTTTGAAATTGGGAATTCCTATCCAAATGCATTAATTGATGCAATCTAACCTAAAACCCATTCAATTCAATTTCTAAATCATCTAAATAAACAATAAAATCAAACAAAACAATTTCTTACCTAAAATCAAAGTTCCCACCAAAATTCTCTTTCAAATTTTCCTTAGTTTTCTTTGTGATTCCAAGCAAATCAAGGATGGTGGATGAAAGAACTTAGAAGAATTTCTAATTTTCTATGATTTTCTCTAAGAAATTTGGTGGAAGAATGGTGGAGAATGGAGAGAAACACAAGAAAGGAAGAAGAAAAAGATGGGCAAATTTGTCTATGGCATTGCTTTTATGTAAAATCATAATGGATAACTACACTTTGGTCCTTAAACTTTCAAGTAATTATACTTTGACCCCAACTTCTTCTGTAATTTATTTTGACAATTCTGTCAAGATTTAGATTTCAAAGTGGGGAATCAAAAGGCTTATTTTATTTTATACTTATTTATAAAAATAGTTTCAAAGTCATTTTGAAACTAAGACAGACTCATTTCCACTATTCCCCTCGAAATTTCATTTATTTATGGTTTTGCCATTGGTTACTTTTTCAGTATTCCTAAATATTTTTCATCTCTTTATTTTTACCAAAATCACACTTGCATTTATATGATCTATTACCCCCTGGTCAAAATCAGAAATTCTTTTGTTGGCCGGATAGCTAATTTCTCAGCAGTGTTCCCGACACCGACGATTTCCGGAAAAGTAATTTGTTCGCTTTCTAACTATGTCTTTAAAATTATTTCCCATCATTTCAATGCCTTTAAACCATATACTAAGAATTAATTCATGCATATAAGTTATGACTTTCTAGGGTATTACATTAATGGCTACCCTTGTATCAATTAAAGAAACTGATACATGATTAATGAAATATATTGATATTGATTAACCAGTAAGCCCATATATATTGATCGAAAGTCATTATACCATAATGTTCTAATGAATATTTGATATTTTTATTGATTTACACTGACCTATTTTAATGTGGATTTGATAGACCTGTCTCTCCAATAGGGTAGTGGGTAGATACTGTCGGCAATGTGCACATTGTTTACTGATGCCCTAGCTAGGAAGGGTTACTGGTCCTAGCCATAAGATCTGATCAGTCTTATACTTCTGATACTGATATGACTGGAGACTGTATGTTTACATATAGTCCATACTATTCTAGCCCTTTATCTGTCTTATCTACATGATACGAATATTGTTTACCTGTTCATTGATTCCAAGCTTATATCTTATTGCTTAACATTGATGGCCAATAATTCATCGATTTGATTATTACCTGTTCCAAGCTCCTAAAGACAGTTGGTGTGCAAATTAATTAACCTTGACATGTAAATTAAATATATTAATATTCTTCATCGTATTTATTGACACTTGACTACCATTGACCATTTTTGCTATTATATGTTTATATCTCATATTTAATGATGTATACATGCTCACTAAGTATTTTTATACTCACCCTAATGTGGTTTATAATTTTTACGAGAATGAGATAGAGAAGGCTAATTCCAAGTCAGTTTCTTTTCCAACTTGGAATGTCAAATACATCAAGGTAGAATTTTATTCTTTAAAGGTCATAAGTGTCAACTCTTAGAGCTCCATGGTACTATGTATAATTACATAATTAAGTACTATAATGATGTATGAACATTGAAATAATTGACAATTCAGTGGCATTCAAAATGTAATGTGTAATGCTAATGACTGATAATAACAATGATAGTGAAGTGATAGAGATAGTGATATTGAAATATGATAAAATGAAATTCACATGCTTTAAAAAGAGATTTAGAAGTGCTATGTATATTTGTGAAACTGTGAAATTGAAGGTATAAGGATGGTAAATTATTGGGGGTGCAAAAATAATTTTAGTGCAGGCTGTGAAATTTTTGAGAGACCCAATTTTGGGTCGGGAATAGCATTAAAATTATAAAGGAAACTCTGGCAAATTTTCTGTAAAATTTATAAGTAATAAATGGAATTTAAGTATTGATGAATGAATTAAAATTGATTGAATGATTAACAAATGGATTGTTCATGGGTTCTATGGGTTTCCGGTGACCTTAAGTCTACCCGTGCCCTATGACCGTCGCGATCCAAAAGTGGGTCGTGACAGTAAAAGGAAGGCAAATTATTGGGAGTGCAAACTATTTTTTTTTTGCAGACTGTATAAATTTTGAAAGACCTGGTTTTGGGTCTGGAATAGCATTAAAATTACAAAGGAAACTTTGATAAAATTTCTATAAAATTTATAAGTAATAAATGAAATTTAAGCATCGATGAATGAATTAAGATTGATTTGATGATTAATAACTGAATTGTTCATGGGTTCTACGGGTTTCCGGTGACCTTAGGTCTACCCGTACCCTAGGACCGTCGCGGTCCAAAAGTGGGTCGTGACAGTGGTGGTATCAGAGCCAAAGATTTAGATTATGTGTCATAAGTATCAATGAGATAATAAGTGTACCATGGAGCATATGATTTTGTCTCGTCATTTGAAGTTATTTGTTAATATAGCTATTAGCGTTATCCATTATGATTTTCATCTTCTAGTTATATATGTGTGTGTATAAATTTACTGTGTAATATAGAAAGAAGTGCTTAATAAAAATTGATAAAAGTAATAGTAAATTGAAAATGAATGATAATTGAAAGTGGCTAAAAGAAATTAATGTAAAGATTGAATTAATATATGATAAGTTGATATTGACTATGTTAGTATCTGCTAAATTAATAATAGACAGTGTGAAAGTAAAATCAGTTTTAAATATTTGTTATAAGTAATAGCATAATAATAATAATGTTATTATAAATGATTGGATGATAGAATGAGTGCAATGATGATAAGTAAGTATGATGGATGATTCCAAATAATAGAGAATATGAAGCTATTGAGGTATAAAATAGTGAAAAAGTTACGAATATGATTGTAATGAAAGAATAGATACATGTTATAGCAATAAAGTAAAATGAAAAGTAAATGATATACTAATAGTTCCTATAATGGTATACATAATTGATTATTGAGGTTCAAACTTAAGTAAATTAATATTAAGTTATTGATTATTGAAGTTTAGGGAATATGCCCATGGGAAATGAGTTAATGGTCGAAATGATAAAGTATAAAAATAAAAGATTAATGTAATAATGTCGATAAGATGATTAAAAATATTAAGGGATAGTATAATAAAACTCTAAATATTGTATTATTAGATATTTAGGGATTATAGATCGTATATTGATAAGAAATAATATGAGAATTATGGAATAGCGCAAATGATAAGAAGACTATGGAATTTGGTACATTAGTCCAAGTAAAATGATCAGTGATATAGAGAAAGTATTTACAAAGATGATTCGAAACTGTTTGAGATAAATATATCGATGATTAAAGTATTGGATGAGAAAATTCGAGGATGAATTTTATTGAAGGGGGGTAGAATATAATACCCTAGTAGACAGAACAATGGATAGTGAGGAAGTACAGAACACAATATGTATATATTGAGTTATAGTAACGGATATGATATTAATTAAGTTATAAATAGGCTCAATCGATTATTAAAATATACAAATAATGGTAGAGTGTAACATTCAAGAATTTTTGAACCTCAATCGGGCCACTTTTGAGATACTGTCCCGTAAAATATCGGTGTTAATTACACTGCCGAGAAAATAGCAGTCTGGCTAATTTAAGAATTTTTTACCCAGACTTGGGGGACTAAGTTACTTAATTTTATGTGAAATTATGGTGAAAAGAAAGAGTTGAAAAATATTTTGAAATACTGAAAATAAGGGTAATGGCAAAATCGTAATTTATGGTAACTTTAGGGGTAATTATGCAAATCCACAGTCTGGGATCCAGAAATGACCCATAACTATTTTTAAATAATAAAACAACCTAAAATAAGATATTTCACTCCCCACACTTGAGGTTGAATCTAAATAGAATAGACATAATAAATTACAGAAAGTTTTGGGGTTAAAAATACAAATAAGGAAATTTTTGGGCCAAAATATAATTAAACAAAGTTGTGGGACCCACCAATTCTAGAAAGAGATCAAGATGGCAAACTATGATGATGGAGAGGATTTTATTTGATAGGAAATAATTAATTAACTTACCAAATTAATGAAAAGATGACAAGTAATCAAAAATCTAGAAAATTCTATTTTTCATTATCTTCATTTTTTTTAGTTGGCTTTTGGTGTATATAAAGAGATGAAGAGAAAAGCTATTCAAAGGGGGAAGACCGAACCATATGTAGAGAAAAACCAAAGAAATAGTTTTCTAACCCTTTCCAAAGAAATCAACCAAAAATAGATAGGAAATTGAAGAAGGAAGAAGCTTTATGAAGAAAATAAATAGAATTTGGTATTCAATCATTTGGAGGAGCAAAAGAAGAGGGCAATTCAAGTGTTTTAAATTAAGGTAAGATTTCTAAACTTAGTTATTTGATTGAATTTAAGAGTTTTATGGTTTGATTTAGTAAATAATAGAGTTAATTAAGCTAAAAAAATAAAGAATGACCTAGGGTTTATATAGTTTCTGAAATCTGATTTGAGGTAGTAATTTATGGCTAATATTCCAAAATCTTACTAACTGAATTTGAGGATGGAAAAAACATGAAAGCTATAGATAAATATGTTTATTAGATTTCTGTAAAAGAAATTTGTAAAATTCAAAGTGAGGAAAGAGTTATTGAGTAAAAACTGTGACTGATCTGGAATTAGGTTTTCTAGAAAATGTTACTGTATTTTTATTGTAATTAATGATAGAGACAGAATTAGAAGAAGCATACACATAAAAAATGTTTATTTATGTCTTATATATAAGTCTATAAAATTGTTTTGCTATTTGATTTGCGGTTTATGAGATATTAGGTTATAAGTATAATCCGCTCGGATTTACTGATAGGCTTTATGTTCTATAGATACGAGGATATTAAAGTCTGAATTAGAAAAAGTATTAAGCATGAAAGATGTTCATTTATATATTTTCTAAATTACTATAAAATGCTTTTGTAATTGGATGAGCACAAAATTAATTATAGGCATAGAAATAGGGTCTGTTCGGACAAGGATTTTAGGGTAATAGTTTAATTTTGGAAATTCACTAATAATTTTACAGTGATCTAAATATTTTGAAATTTGGATATATTATAATATTATATATCTATTTTCAATAGGAAAAAGAATTGTAGTAATTGGGTAAGTATAGATTGAGTTATGAGATAAAAAATTACAGACTTTCAGAATAAGATTGCAGACAGAATGCAGGGTAGCAGGGCTGGTTATAAGCCTAAGTTTAAATTAACACTATAATTTGTGTAGTAATAGGAATAAAGTGAATTTTGGATATGTTAAAGTTGATATGTCTAGTTTAAATAAAAATAAGAATTAAAGTAATTAGATAAGTGTAGAAAGAGATATGGAATAAGGGACACAAGCTGCTAGTATGGAAAGTTACACAGTAAAACCTTAGTAATTTGAAAATTCTTGAGAATATCTTTAATATTAATATAAGTAATGTAATTTTATGTTAAATAGTATCTAAATGGAAATTAATTGAATATGTAAAGTCAAGAATGAATAAGAGATGTTATGTTTCGATTCGATGCTGGTATGGAGGAAATGTGCCCTACTTTTGAGGAATTCAGCGCCATCCTCGGAAGTAACCCAAATGATGCTCTAGCTTTCCTTGAATATAGGATTGGATATTTTCATTCTTTCAGAAGGCTTTTAGGGTTGAGGCACGAGCTAGCCAGTTCTATGGTCGTGGAAGACCGGATCAACTTGGCTGCAGTTATAGCTGGGTTCCAATATCTAGAAGACTCGGGGGACAAGATGAGAGAAAAACATAGAATGACCGTCGGATGCCTCTTCTTTGACTCACCTAGTTGGGGAGACATTCGGGTAGTTATGTTTTGATTGCTTATATGGAATGAGGTTGCACCATTACTAGCCTGATTTTAGCAGAAACTCTATAGAGCTTAGATGGAAATTACAGAGTCGAAGGGCCTTGGTCTGTTAGCCTTATCATTTTACAGGTAAAAACATCTTGTATTTTTATTCTCTCATTTTTTTTTTATTCTATTTTTTTAACCCCTTTTGATTCTTTTCAGGTTAGGCTCAAGGATCACCTATAAGTGGTGGTTCCCCCAAATAAAATGCCATATTCGGCTGCACGGTACCGCATGTGGAGAACTCTGATTTGCTTTGACTCAGAAAAGGAGTGGACTGCTTGGATTTTGGAGCTAGATTCTAAAGAGCTGCTCTGGTATTGCTCCTGGTATGGGATTAGATCATCCATTACAATGAGTTATGGATACGAGATGATGTATATGTTGGGGATTTCCATGACCTCATTCTACCAAGGAACCAGAATCTTAAGGCAGATGGGTCAGCCACAGGGCACACCACCAGACGGAGCTATTTTTCCCACATCTCTAATTACTGATCTTGTATCCCAGGCCATAATGAATGGCTGGAGGCGGTCAATGCACTTTGTACGTCCTGCTGGATTGTCAGGCAAGCTAGAAGATTATAACTCCTGGTTCATCACAGAGGTTTGGCCTATTGAGAAGATAAGACGGGTTGCCTTGATTATAGAATTAGAGGCTGACACTAAGACTGGGGATATTGAGACAGATACGATGACAAAACCAAAAGAAGCTGCTGCGACCAAAGACGTGGTATAGGTGAAGGTTGAACCAGATACACTCATAACTGAAGATGGGGACTCTAATGACTCAGAGGATGTTCATCCTAAGAAAAGACGAGCTTAGACTAGGACTCTTTTGTTTGTATTCCATCTTTTGGAACCTTTATGAACTTCATTCATTTGAATTTATTGAAATTGAATAAAATACGATGGAATTTTTATTATTTTGACTCTGACAGACGATACAGGACAGAATACTTTGAAGAAAAAAGACTGAAAAATAATTGATGAATTCCACTTTAAAATAAGGCATTTTTTATTTTATTTTTTTATTATTTTTTTTCTTTTTTCTTTTTTGTATTATTTATATATTTTCTTTTTTTTTTATTGCTCTAATTTTTGCCCAAGTGCCCTTTCGAGTTTTCAACTTACCGAGCGACTCTAATTTTTGCCTAAGCCACCTTTTTCAGGTTTTCAACTTAGCGAGTATGAACCAATTAATCTAGACACAGAAAATGATAATTTTATTATGCTTTGGACCGTACCCAAAAATGGGTTGCCTACATATCTCCATTTGCATTTTTTTTTTCACCAATCAATTTTTCTTTTGGGAGAATCAAACCCTCATAGTTCTATTCATACAATGCATCATGAAATAAGAATCACATAAAATATATCTCTAATTGATCAAGATTACAAGGGTTTGAAAATTCATTCCCATCCAGATCCATGAGTATGACACCTCCACCAGACAAGATCTTCTTGAGAACATATGGTCGGCCCAGTTTGGCCTGAACTTCCCTCTCGAATCATGCACAGGAGCTCTGATTTCCTTAAGCACTAAGTTGCCTTCTTCCATTCCTCTGTCAATTACCCTTTTATTGAAATGTCGGGCTAGCCTTTGCTGATACCCTTGAATTCGTTGAAATGCATCCACCCTTTTTTCATCAATAGCATTCAACTTGTCATGATATCGATCCACTCTGCCTCACCAAGTTGATTCTCTCGCATGACCCTTGCAGAGCAGATCTGTACTTCAATTAGAAGGACCGCTTCCATCCCATACACTAAGGAATATGGAGTTGCCCCCGTTGGTGTTCAAATGGAGGTCTGAGACCCCTATAATGCAAATGGAAGGCGTTCATGCCAATTTCTATGATTAGTGATCATCTTTTGCAGAATGGTCTTGATTGTTTTATTTGCTGCTTCAACTGCCCCAATGGTTTGAGGACGATAAGGAGAAGACCGATGATGCTGAATCTTTTCCTTTTCAAGCACACTTATTACTTCCTTTTGAAAATGAGACCCATTGTCGGCGATGATCTCAAAAGGCAATCCAAACCGATAAATGATGTTAGTTTGGATAAAATGTGCTACCTTTTTAGAATTCAACACTTGATAAGAGGTTGTTTCTACCCACTTCGTGAAGTAATCTATTGCCACCAGAATGTACTCATGACCATTTGATGATTTAGGACTGATGCGCCCTATGACATCAATGCCCCACGTAGCAAAAGGCCAGAGTGTTGCAGTTGGGTGCAACGGAATAGGAGGTCGCTTTTAAAGCTTAGCAAATATCTGGCACTTGTGGCATTTCTGAACAAACTTAGCACAATCGTCACTCATTGTAAGCCAAAAATATCCCAAGGTCGTGATTTTCTTGGCTAATGCAAAACCATTCATATACGGACCTTCTTAGCACCATGTACCCATTCCATGATCTGCTGAGCTTCCTCCTCTATTACACATCTGAGGTGGATGTTATCCCAAGCTCTTCAATACAACACATCACCATTTGGTATGAAATTACTAGCCAATTGTCTCAGGGTCCTCCGGTCTAATTTGGATGCCCCTTCCGGATACTAGTCATTTTTCAGGAAATTGAATATGTCCCAATACCATGGCTTACCATCAGCTAATTGAATTTGCATGCATGTCGTTACATAACCCGGTTGCCTTCGCACTTCAATGACCACATGACATACAATCTCATTACCTATCATGTCTATCATGGAGGCCAGTGTTGCCAAAGTATCGACAAACTGATTCTTGGCTCGAGGTAGATAGTGGAAAGATAATTCGTGAAAATTTTTTGCTATATCATTCACGCATTGATAGTAAGGAACTAAACACTCTTCTTTTATCTTCCATTTACCCAAAGCTTGTGACACAATCAAATTAAAGTCCCCTAGGCCTCTAGGTAATCAATCCTCATATTGGTGGCAACTTCTAAGCCACATATGCAAGCTTTATATTTTGCCTTATTGTTTGTTACTTCAAAGGATAATTTAATGGCCATGGGTAAAAGATACCCATTTTGTATGACAAGTACTAACCCCATGCCATAACCCTTGCTGTTAGCTACTCCATCAAAGTACAACTTCCAAACTTTGGGTCTTAATTCCATGATGTCTTCATCTGGAAACTCAGGTTCAAATGGTTCATCATCTATTGGGGCAGCAGCTAGTTGGTCAGCTATCACACTTCCTTTGATAGCTTTTCTTGGAACATACTTTAGATCAAAAGCTGCTAGAACTGCCAACCATCAGGCCATTTTGCTGTCAAAAACCGACCTCTCCATAAGGAATTTCAAGGGCTCTTGTCAGTAAGAACATGTGTGGTATATGAACCCAAATAATGTTGTAACTTATGGCATACCCAAACCAAAGCGAGGCACAACTGCTCAATTTAATTGTACTTTAGTTTGTGAACAAGCATGCGTTTACTCAAATAATAGACGGTATTTTCTTTATGCGAATCTACATCATTTGGAGCGAGCATCACCCCCATGGCCTCTTTGGTTATAGAGAGGTATAATAGCAAGGGTTTAACAGGTCTTGGTGGTTGCAGCACAAGAGGGTTTAACAGGCATTGCTTGATCCTTTCAAAAGCTTGTTGACATTCATCATTCCACTCTTTGGAAGCCCCCTTCTTCAACAATTTAAAGATGGGTCCACAAACATCAGCCAACTGAGAGATGAACCTACTAATGCACTCCAAATGTCCTAAGAATCCCCTGATTTCTTTTTCAGTCTTTGGAGCTGGCATCTCCAAAATGGCTCTTGATTTGGCTGGGTCCACTTCTATCCCCTTCTTGCTCACCATATGGCCAAGAACAAACTTGAGGACTCACCAAAAACATACTTAGCCGGATTCAATTTTAGGTTGTACTGTCTCAACCTAAGAAAGAAATGCCTTAAAGCATCTATGTGTCCTTCTACCGTTTTGGATTTTATCACCATGTCATCAATATATACTTCCACATCCTTGTAAATCATATCATGAAAGATGGTTGTGGCCATTCTCTGATACGTTGCCCCAACATTTTTCAACCCAAAAGGCATGACCTTGTAGCAGTAGGTGCCCCATTCTATCACAAAAGTTGTCTTTTCCTTATCAGGTGGATAGACTTGTATCTGATTATAACCCGCATATAAATCAGCCAAGGAAACTACTTCAAATCTGGCTATGTGGTCCACCAATAAGTCTATGTGAGGTAAAGGAAAGTCATCTTTTGGACAGGCTTTGTTCAAATCCCTGTAATTGATGCACATCCTTACTTTCCCATCCTTTTTGGGCACAGGCACTATGTTGGCTAGCTATGAAGGGTAAGTGACAGGTTCAATGAAACCATTATTCAATAACTTAGCAACTTCATCTTTGATCTTAAGAGACCATTCTGCCTTCATCCTTCGTAGCTTCTGTTTTACGGGCTTCACATCCTCATAGGTTGGAATCTTGTGGACCGTTATGCTTAGATCAATACCGTCATGTCTTCAGGTTCCCAAGCGAAACGGTCTAAAAATTCTTGAACTATTTTGAATAAAGAAGTTTTATCATAGAATGATGATGCAATGAATGTGATTTTCAGTTTATCATCTGTGCCAAGATTAATTGATTCTTTATTCTATTCTTTTATTTCATTTATTTCTTTTTCTTTAGATGTCTCATTTAAATTAGATTCATCGAAAGGGAAGGAAGACTCAGAGAGATAAGAGGAAAACTAGAAACTTTTATTACTAACAAAAGTTTTATCCTCGCGGATTACATTAAAATTGAAAGAAGTACCGGGGAGATCTTTCTCTGACTCTATAGAAGAAAAAAGAAAAAACTTACTCAACAGACTACCATTCTGACTCTGCTTTGGACTTAGATTCTGACTTGGACTTGGCTGGGAAGGAAAGTGTTTCATAAAGGTTGGGAAGCTTCTCAATGTGCTAGTTGTCTGGTGCAACCAAGGTAGGATGGATGAGCTTGGCGGGGTCTATTTGTACTTCACTTCCAATCATAAGGACTTGCTCAAAGAGAGTAGCCTCCATGTTTTCCTCCCAATCTTGCTCTAGAAAGTAGATGAGCTCGCAATCCTCCAAATTGAACCTGACATCAAAGAAAATTTCAAAACCTGGGATTAGCTTCTTAGTTACAAGGCAATACCATGGTTCAGCAAAGCCACAGAAAGGAAAATCTTACCCTTCTTTTACAAAATACCCATTCAAGGTTCAAAAATAAGGGCGCATCTGCCAATCAAAAGCCTCACCTCTTCTCTTAGTCTCGACTTTCTTTTTGGCTCTCATCTTAACCTTCTCCAAAACCTCTTCGCTAGGCTTGTAACCAAGTCCAAAAGGTGGGTTGGCCATTAGATATTCCTTGAAAGAGGTTATCCCCTGTTGATTCCTCCCAAGACCTAAACCAGGAAAATAGTTCATTTTCTTTAAGATGTTAGCCATTGCTATGTTTCCAAAAGGATTGAAATCAAATGGGACTAACTCTTTACCTCCTTCTTGTTCAATGAATTGTATGGTGTCGAAGGAGAAACCAGACAAAGGGACAGTATTTGGCTCAAGCTGAATTCCCAAAATAGGAGCAGAGTTGAGAACCTCACTTTTTCCATGAGTATCACCCTTAAGGGTGACTGCAGTAGTTTCATAAGGCATTTTGAGCTTTTGATGCAAGGAGGACGTAACAGCCCTTGCCTTATGGATCCAGGATCTTTCAAGGAGGAGGTTAAAGCATGCAGGCACATCAATCACTTGGAAGAGGATAGGAGCGGTTATAAGTTTGATTGTCACATCAAGAGTAGCCACACCCAGGACCTCTCTCTTTGTATTATCGTATGCCCCCATAATCTTATTAGAGAGGGTGAAATCTGTAGCCCCAATGCCCAAGTAACTTGCAACTTTTAATGGGCACACATTCAGAGCCAACCCATTATCAACCAAAACCATGGGGACTGTCTTCCCTTGGGTCATCACAATTATATACAAAGCCTGGTTGTGATTTTTTGCTTCCTTTGGAAAATCATGATTAGTGAAAAAGATGGAAGCAACCTTGGTTAAGCCAGTGAGTGAGGCTACCAAAGTTTCAGGAGAAATGTCAATTGGGGCTTGACACTGATTCAATGTTATCACGACCCAACTTGGGAGCCGCGACGGTTCTAGGGTACGGGTGTTGCTTATGCTACCAGTACCACGAAGAACCCAAATAACTGTACTATATGGCATGCAATTCAATAACAAACTCAATATGTCTTGACAATTCAATAAAATTTGGGCAGCATCTCCTTTATATAAGGAGTATGCCCAGCTGAAAAACATGCAAATAAACACTTCCACTATATACTTCAACATCTATCTCAAATTAAGGATCCCTCTGGATCTCCAATATCAACTAAATATATACATCTGTATACCAGATCATATTCATTCATATCATCACAAATATATATATCTTCATAGTATAACTCATATGCAAATTCATAAGATCCAAACATACATATATACAAGACAATCCTTAATTTATAGTACCATGGAACCTCTATACTGTACAAATTTTTACATATATCTTTGGAACTGGAATTTACATGTCACAAGTATCAAAATTTCCATGGTGAGGATAAGATGTGCCAATGGAATACGGGCCTCACCACTGACCTGAAAATGATAACCACGGAAGGGGGCGAGTATAAAAATACTCAGTGAATCCATATGTATAAAAATGCAGTAAATGCTATATTACCAATAATCGCCCTTATATGGCCTGTAGAATCAATATATAATAACAAGTAAAGAAAGTAACAACTATTTGTATCAATAATCATCTGAGTATTCATATCAATATTCAATATACAAGTCAATGCACATATGATATAACAGGATTGAATCTATTAACCATTATAATCATACTGTCTGTAATAAGCACAATAATAAAGTGCATAAATCTCTAAACGCAAAGGGGATCAACCTTTATGACTAAGGAATATTACACACCTTCCCTAGTAAGGATCAATTTATGAATACTAGAGAATATTACACCCTCTCAAGCATGGGTCAATTTAATTAACACCAGTTTGCACACAGTTGATGAAATTTTACACTACCCATCGATGTAGTCCTGTTTCAATATCATATATTTGAGTCTTCATATAATCATTAAATATAGCACAAATAGAACTTATATAGTTGTAGAATGATCATATATACATATATAAAGAATAATGGAACAAATTGGGAAGATGTCAAAAAACTGCGAGGGGGGGCCCAGTTGTGCTGCCGCAACTAACACTCACCGTTACGGGTCCGTTTTGGGATTTTTGAGTAGTTTCTGGTTAACTAGGTTACCAAAGGAATTAAATAGACCATGAGGTACCATTTCAAAGCTTAGGTCGAGACTAGATGATTGGGCCAAGCGGTGGCCCAATTGGCTTTCTGGATTTCATTTTATAGACCGGCAAAGTTTATGTCAATTTTGGTCGTTTCGGCGGGCTTATTTACGGGCCAATTTACACTGTTTGGATTTTTAGGTATCAAACTCTATTTTATTGGCTCAAATGAAATATTATAGCATATATAATGCAAATCATGCATAATTATACATAAGGACTCACCTTTATGCAATATATCCAGTTAGCCCCCAAAACACAGACAGTAGCCCTAGTCGGTCTGCCGTCCGACACTCCGAGTTGGAGTTTTCGACGGTTCACCTATTTTCACATATAATACTCCAATAAGACTTTACAACATTACAAATCATATAATTCACATAAACAAACATCCAAACACATCAAATCACATAAGGCATATATATTATACCTTATAAGCCTCAATTTGCACAAATCATACTATTTCCATTCCTTTATGCAATAACACATATCTAACAGCAGCATTGGCCCATATTTCAT
>CANXYC011661540.1:0-13446 GCA_948193065.1 Aleurites moluccanus
GAGTTTATTTCTTCCTTTTAACCATAAATTCATATCATTCACATTAAATAAACATCATTAAAAGCAATAGATTCAACAAATCACACTTTAATCTAATGTTCTTCCTATTAGGGTTTCAAGTTCTATATTGAATTCTAACCTTGCAAAATAACTTCTAAACCATAATTAATAACAAGAATAACCTTATAAACAATTCTACAACAAAAGAATTCAAAAACAATCAACTTACCAAGATTTCTTCTAAAACTTCTTTGAATTATTTGGTGGCTTAAATGAATTTTTCTTTGAAATCTAAGGCTAGATTTGTGTTTAGGATGATAAAATATATCTAATTCTATCAAAAATGAAAAGAAAACAACAAGAAATGGGTGGGATGGAGAGTGGCTGAAATTAAGATGGAGTAACAATGGTGGTTTGGCTGAAAATTTCTAAGGAAGAAGATGACAAATGGTGATTTTTATCCAAACACTTAAGATGTGATCCAATGGTTTAAGTTTCATAGTAATCTTAGTGAAACCTAGTCATCCAACCATCCATTCTTCTTACTTTCATACTATTGTTTCATCCAAAGTCAACTTAGATAGATAACACATACATCTAACACACCAAATCTAAAACCAAAAGCAATAATCCTATACTAGCAAATTTGCAACCTACTCATCTAACCATCCATTTCTTCATCATTTGATCCAATGGTTAGATTTAATCAAGCCTAAACCAATACCTTAAGGTTGCATACACTCAATAACTCCATATTATAATGAAAATGACCAAAATACCCTTAGTGCAACCGAAACACCGAAATCGCACAACTAGCCGAGAAACATTTTTCAACCGGGTTTATTTCTCTAACTAATACTCGAATCAATTAAATAATGTCATTTTCAAGTCTTTAAATTCTTTTCTCCCTTTAAATATGATATTAAAACCATTAAATTCCGATGGATGAAAAATGACCATTTTGCCCCCAATTCACCAAAAACTCAAAATTTCACGATTAAGTCCTAACAGCTTCTAGACCACTACTATGCCTAAAACCAATTCAAATAACATGCATACAATCAATTTCATGCATAAACACATAACATTATCAAATGCAAAAGAAAGAAAAAATTTCCCCCTTAATTGCCCTTTAATGGCCTTTAATGGTTCAGGTTAGGTTTAGGCTAAAGTGTTACAATGACGGTCCTAGGATGTAGGAGATATCAGAGGCGACCGGCACCCGTAGAGCCCAATATCACATTCTATAACCGTATACTATCAATTTATTAGTCAATTACTTAATTAATATCCATTCTGTTTGTTTGTCTGTAACTCATTCTGCAATTGGCTGTAACTATCATCATCATATGCCATAATCATATTTAAATTCATATTATACCATAAATACAATAATTATAGTCTAACTATGCCATTTATACAACCTATGGAGCAACTGTACACATACAGAAGTACAATGCCAAAATTAATTATACTGATAAGCTAGACTATAGAATCCCTCAGAAAAATAAAAGTTGGGAATCTTCCTTCTACTCTGAACTTGGAAAGGGGAAACAAATGAAAGGGGCGAGTATATAATACTCAGTGAATCTAATATGCATCGACCAAAAGAAATAGCTAGGATATCAATAAACAATAGGCAAATAATCAATAACTATTAATCTGCACACTGATAACAGAATAAGGAATCAGAATACAATAGAGGACTGTAGAGTCAATGAACAAGTAAATAAAGCTCATATCATGTAGATAAGACAGATGATGGACCATGAAACTCATATATCATATGTCAATCACATATTAATAAACATAAGACTGATCAGGTCTTATGGTTAGGATAGTTAACCCTTCCTAGCTAGGTTATCCAGTATACAATGTGCATATTGCCGACGGTATTTACCCACTACCCCGACGGTAAGGAAGCTCTGTCAAATCATATTAGAACCAATATAGGTATAGAACAAGTCAATAGATACCAATAAACAACAATGGCCTCATCAAGTATCAATAACTCATGAATTTATTAAATGAGACTGTAATTAAGCAGTGAATAAACATTGAAAGGTACAATAAACAATGACAATAAGAATAGCAATTAACATTGGAATTAATCATAAGTTAGAAAATCAAAGTCAAGAAGTTGACTCAATTGGCATGCCAATGTCGCTGGCGACGATGACATTCAAATGGTAGGCCTATAGATGAAACAAATGGTATGCCTATGACAAAATGAACTATACATTTTATCAAACACATGGTGTGCATCATTGAATAGACAATTTGGCTAGGTTATGGTGCAACATTGACATTGCCCATAAAATCAACAATAAGTTATCAATCAAGGAAACTCACTAAGCAATAGATATCCAACAACAAACAACATTTAATGGATCAAATTGGCTTAGGAAACATGAAGAAAAACAAAGCAAAAACCAATGGATGAATATTGAATTTCAATTCGGCCAAGAATGGGAAATTAGGGGCAACTTCCAATCAACAATACAATGCATTAGGCATGTTAAATGATGCATATTAAACTCACCTCATACTTCCAAATGGCTAGCAAAATTGATTTTCCACTAAAATCCTTAAAGGAGGCAAAAATGACATTCTTCCAAATCTTGACTTTCTATACCAAATCAATCACAAATAATTCATCCATTAGCCTCCAATTAACATAATCTAAGCTTAATTAACATTAACTAATACTAATTCAATGATTCAAATCACACAACTTAAATTAGGGTTTGGAATTAGGGGAAAAACTATCATATGGATCAATTGATGCAAATTAACACTAAACCCATTCTATTTAACATCTAATACATCTAAATCAACCAACAAACCAAAGAAATCTACTCATTACCTTTCAATGGTGAGTGGGCCGAAATTCACAAAGTGTTGGTTCTTGAAATTCTTTGATTTTCCAAGCAAATCAAGATTGGAAATGAAAGAATCAAAGTTTTGATCAAGGTTTTCTTTTGATTTTGGCATGAAAATTTGGTGGAGGAAATGGAATGGTGGTTCGGCCAAGCAAGAGGAAGGAAGAAAAGATGAAGTAAAAATGGCTAAGTCATGCTTATATAGTAAGTAAGATTGGCAAATTAACTTTCCAATAATTGGACTTTGACTCCATTTCCTTATATAATTTATTTTGTTAATTTTGTTGAGAATCAAGTTTCAATGTGGGAACTGAAATGACTTCTTTTTATCTATACTTTATTATAAAAATAGTTTTAGAGCCATTCTGAAACTCAGACAGTGTGTTTCCCACAATATCCCTAAAGTTCGACTTATTTACGATTTTGCTATTACTGAAATTTTCAGTGTTACAAAACATTTTTCAACTTTTTCTTTTTACTAAAATTTCATATATATACATATGATTCTTTACCCCTAGTCTGAATTAGAAATTCATCTGTCAACCGGACTGCTATTTCTCCCGGCATTGTAATTAACACCGATATTTTCCGGGATAGTATCACACATGTATTCTAATTAAGGTTCAAAATTTTTTCTTAATTATCTCGGTATTTTCAGTCCAATAACTAATTATTTTATTATGTTCTTACGAAAGTTTTGTAGGGTATTACATATATAGCTTGGTGGTGAGCAACATACCAAAATTATAGTAAGTCTTGAATTCGAACCGTGTGCGCCACATGCGACATCCACTCTTTTTTCACCCAAAAGCTTATTTTGCAATGTTTTTCAATGTCTTACATCGAAAATATATAAAGTTGAGCTTTCAAATTTTGATTATAAAATGAAAAGCTCCTTTAGCCTTCAAAACACACATGATTTAGCAATATAAAATTTTCTCTAGTCTGACTCACTCTTCTTTCTATATTTTTGTATTTATAAATGATAAAAAATGGTTCATCTCTCTTTAATTTTAAATCAATTTCTTCAATTCTCTTTGAATTAAAGGAATAAAAGATTTTCCTAATATGTGAAGCCTCAAAATTATTCTCTTTGAATTAATTTAGATTTATTAGACTAATTCCCTTTGCAAAAGTGAAACTTCGATCTAAAAAGACTCTTAGACCGTCGTCTCCCTACAATCTTAAAAAAAAAAATATATAAATCCTTTAACTCATCTCTTTTCAATTTATTAATATAAGTCATCTTAAATTTCTTTTAATTAATTTAATTTAAAATATCTTAAATTGTCATAATTTAAGATATCTTAAATTATTTTTTATTTTATTTGTTCCAATTTAAGGTGTCTTAAATTATCCTAGATTAAAGCATCTTAAAATTTGTTTATTATTCAATTGTTCTATTCATTTAATTTAAGGCATCTTAAATTGTTCTCTTCCTTCTACCTTTCTCTTAATTTGATAAAGCATCAAATAGACAATAACACATGATAAATAAGGTTTAATCAAACCTTTCTTAAATCAGACCTAACTCTCTTACAAAAAGAAAGAATTACATAGATTTTGATTCTCATTCGAAAAGTTAAATATGCCCTGCAATTTTAAAGCATCAAAGCCAAAAAGAGTAAAAGAATCATTTTTCCCATTTTACTTTATTTTGCTTTAATTTTATTTTAATTAGTTATTTTGAGGAATGTATGATTTACTAAGAACCTATAAGAGTTTGAGTTAATATTCCAATTTATTTGGAATTTTGGAATGTAATTTGATTTATTGCTTCGATTTATTTCACTGCTTGGAATGTATGATTTAAATAATAGATTTATTATAGCTTTTCTATTCATATAAAATATCATTTTTTATTTGTTCATAAAAATAAAAAAATTTTTGAAGTCATTATTAAGTTTAAAGGCAAAATCTAGTTACTTAAAACTAAAAAACTAATCTAAGCTCAAATTTGATTTGAAAGTCTAATGTCTTTCTCATTAGAAAATTGGAGTCAAATTTGAGATTTTTATTTTATTTTTTTCCAAAAAAATAAAAGTAAAGTGGCAACTTTCCAAATGGATAAAAATAAAAAATAAAAAATAAAGATCAATTTGCAATAAAGGGTGTGAATGTCGTATAAGTCATGAAAAATCACCCGTAAGAGCATTCTGATTTAAAGTCGATCGGACCAATGCTCAGGCGAGGTCTCACAATATGCAGATAATGATGGTGGTTATATTGGTATGATTTGGCACATATTGAGGCAATGTATGAAAGAGATGCACATTTTTTGTAAGTAAGGGGAGGTTATAGAAAGGCAAGTGTTAGGGCTTGATTACGGTCAACTAATCTCTAAGAAGGAACCTTTTGTCAATAAGCAACCAAAAATAACTGGCAGTAGGAAAGAGCTAAGCAGTCATTGAAATAAGTGATATGCCCATGATGAAAATGATAAAGCTATCTTAGGTCTTCCTTATGTAAAGAGTTACAAGGATTGTT
The DNA here is from genome assembly GCA_948193065.1 of Aleurites moluccanus. Taxonomy (NCBI): domain Eukaryota; kingdom Viridiplantae; phylum Streptophyta; class Magnoliopsida; order Malpighiales; family Euphorbiaceae; genus Aleurites; species Aleurites moluccanus. The sequence goes on from CANXYC011661540.1 coordinate 5,370, forward strand.
AAGATGGGTAAATTAGCATGTGAAGAGTTATTATTGGTAATTACTCCTAGTATAGTGTGGGGTATTGGGAAGAACAGGAAATTCCAATGGTAGAAGTTCCTTGATTGAATCAGGAAAGGAAAAGTAAACGTGGAAATGTGAATGAGCAGGCAAGCTAAGCATTATTATTAGAATTGTTTGGCTAAAATGTTTACAGGGTATTAAAGTTATAGAATTAATGATAAGTGGTTAAGTTTCCTTTGGAGGAGAACTTGATGATGATAAGTGGCTAAGTTTCCTTTGGAGGAGAACTTAATGATGATAATGGGCGTGAACCTTTGTGAAATCATATTTCAACACCCTTGGACTGGGGTACACCATAAATCAGAAGTCGGGACCCCTAGGAAGTAAAGCAGGCCCAAAGTGGGTCGAAAAATTAGAAGAAGCAGCTCAAGATCGCAGAAGAGCTCTGCGACATTGCAGAAGAGATCTGTGTTACCACAGAGGGCTTCTACGGTACCGCAAGCCCATACTCATCCAAAATTCAGCTTTTCACCCCAAAATCCCACATTGGAACTCTATGATATCTTCCTTCACCTCCCAGCCTATAAATAGAGCCTTCATTCCACCTTTGAGAGACATCCTTGAATATTAGTTGATGGTTATCCTATTATTGACTCCTATACTCCTCCTTTATAAAGCATTCTTAAGGCTATACCTTCAATGGTTGGCCCACCCAATTTAATCCCCATTGGGATTTCAAATTAGTGCTTAGTTTATTTTTATAATTTTGAATTGTCTTGGTTCATTAGAATTAGGATTAGTTTGATTTAAGGTAGTTTGGAGTAAACTTAAGAAGGAGGATATCTTAGCATTGGGGAAAGTGGAACTTCGATCTGACAAGTCTTTCCACCCACCCTCCGATCCCAAGTCAAGAAGATGCAAGGTAAAACACCTAACTCTTTCTCATATTCTTTCAATTCAGTAAAGCATCGAATAAACAAAATATGATAAATTGGGCAAAATAATCAGACAAACTCATTTGCAAAAAGGAAGAACTACGTAGGTTTTGATTTCCATTCAAAGGGATACGCAGGCCTGCTTATTTTAAAAGCATCAAATCCAAATAAATAACAAATCCTTCTTTTCCATTTCTTTATTTTTAGTTTTTATTTGTTCTTTCTCTTTCTTTATTTTGGGGAATGTGTGATTTTCCTAGAATCCCATAAGGGCTAGAGAAAATATTCCTTATGTTTGGTTTTATTTGTAATTAATTATTTACTTTTTGCCTTTTATTTTATTTATTACTTGTAATTTATTCTTTATGTTTATTTTATATTAATTGTCATTTCATTCATTCAATCACGCAATTATATTGTCACTGTTCATGAAATTATTTTTTAAGTTATCTTTATATTAATAAGCCAAACAACTTTTTATTAAATAAACTGAAAACCTAGTCTCTGAATCATCTTTGGTTTCAAAGACTAGTGCATTTTTCCTTTAGGATAAATAAATTGGAGTCAAATTATGTGTTTTTTTTTCCTTAACTTTTCCCAATTAAAAATAAATTAAGGCAGCGACTCCCAAAAATCAAATTTTCAAAATCAAAATAAGTGATATCCGCTTCAATCGTGATATCAGACTTGAATGAGCATTCTGATTCCTAACGGACCAGACCGGTACTCAGGCAAGGCCTCACAGTTAGCGACTTCACTGGGGATTAAACTTTCAAAATCAAAATAAGTGATAGCCACTTCAATCGTGAGATTAGACCTGAATGAGCATTCCAATTCCCAGTAAACCGGATCGGTGCTTGTGCGAGGCCTCACAGTTGGTGACTCCACTACGGGAACACTTTCTTTTACAAAAAGAAAATAAGAGGACTATTAATTCATTTATTCAAAAATCTAAAATTTTTGGCTTTTTAATATAATTATAGCTTTTTATGCACCACTTGCATAGGTTCTTTGCGTCCAAACTTAGTTTTTTTAGGAAAACAATGGATAGTGATTGTGGCATTGAGTGGGTAACCCTCTTTGGGTCTACTTACTGATGGCAAAAGTATCCACCCAACAATGAATCATTTGATCCTTTCATGTACGTACTGTTGGACCTATGTAAGGCTCCTTGAATCACATGTGGTTAGGTATATCACTGCCCTAGTGTGACGGGTACCTAATGAAAGCCACCCTTACCTTTTCATGTAATGAATTTAGAACTTAGACCTTAGGTTGTATGTACCCTAATAAATTAAGCCTTGGTATGATTGCATAATCATGAACCACTTTTTATTCATACATCCATACATATCATGCATAAGTTAAAAGGCCTTAGAGTAAAGTGGAATGTTAGATCCTTCCACATACATTGGACCCCCCTTTCATATTCCCACACCATTGCCAAAGTCCATTTATCCAATGTCATGTTACTTTTCCAAGTTAAGTTACTTACCCTTCTTTCCCTTCCTATATGTTCACAAGGAACATATGGCTAACCCAATTGACATGGATGTTATGACCACACTTCTCATCGAACTTCTTAAGAAGCAAGAGGACAACTTTCAAACTGCCCTTGAAGCCCAACAAGCTAGTTTCGTTGACACCATAAATTCACAACGTCAGTCCATTATTGAAGAGGTTAAAGCAATGATGAACCTCAATGCCCCCCAAACCAAACCCATTGTCCTCACAACTTCAAACCCTGCTATTAATTTGACTAATAAGGGTAAAGATCTTGAAACCTATGCAAACCAAAACTCGAGCACTAACACACTCCTTGCCTCTACTTTGAATCCTTTTCAAGATGGGAATCCTCTTCTTTCCTTGATGCTAAGAAATTCATGGAAAAATTTAAAGTCATGGAAATGACCCTCAAAAATATCAAGAAGCATTAGGATTTGATTGATGTAGATTCTTTGCCTCTCTTTCCAAATGCCAGAGTTCCACCAAAATTTAAAATGCCTCACATGGACAAATTCAATGGTACCACTTATCCCAAAATCCACCTTAAGATGTATGTTAGGGCTATGAATCCTTTAAGGGTTGATAATGAGCTCCTTGCTCAACTTTTTCAACAATCATTGACTAGGGTTGCGGTAAGGTGATTTGTTGATTTGGACTCAAATTACAAAAAAACTTGGGATGACATCTATAATGCATTTATTAAATGGTATCATTATAATATTGAGGTGGATGTTACTAGGAGAGACCTTGAAACTACCAAGCAACAACAAAGGGAATCCTTTATCACGTTTCTTACAAGGTGGAGGGGTAAGGCTGCTCAAATGGTGAATCAGCCAATTTAACAAGAACAAATTGATATTATTATGAAAAACCTTCTTCCAAGATATCAAAATCATCTCCTTACCCAATATCTCCTGAAATTAAAGCTCTCATTGCCACAACTTCTAAAATTGAAGACTTGATCCAAAGTGGCCAGATCAAGGATGAGTCATCCAATTCATGATACAAGAAGAATGCCACCTATGTCTCTAATCAGAAAAGTGGGGAGGTCACTGCTATTTCCAACTACCAACCAATGAGATTGGAAAGAAGAAACTTCACTGACTTGGGCATGCCTTTAAGCATAGTTTATAAAAAGGCTTTGAAGGCTAATTTGTTGAAACCCTTAGAACCAAAAGCACCCCCCAATCCATTTCCCAAAAGCTACAATGTGAATGAATACTGTGAGCATCACCAAGGTGCCGGGCACAAGATAGATGCATGTAAAAATCTAAGGCATAAAATCCAAGATCTTGTTGATAGTAAGGATATTTTACTGAAGAGGTAGGGACCCAATATCTCCACCAATCCTTTACCAAATCATCAAGTTAATTTAATCATTGCCTCAGATTTTGATGCTGATACGATCTTTTTGATCCAATCAGTTTATGGTTTTTGTTGTGTGCTTGATTTGAATGACTTTATTGAAGAAGTTGATGCCATTATAAGAAGTGGTAGTGTTTATCAATCACCACCTATTCAACTTTCCCCACAACCAGCTCAACCTATATCTCCTCCAATGACAAAGCTTGTCCATTAAATTGGCTGATTAATCCAGCAACCTTGATGTCACCCCAGCCAGAAGGTCCCATAAAAAGGTTACTTGAAGTAAGACAGAAAGCCAAGGCCTGCATTCGAAGTCTCTGCCAGTCAGGATCTTCAAAACCATGGGTATTGTGAAATTTGGCAATTATCGCAGTTCTATTAACCTGGTCATCCACCACCATATGATTAGCCTTAGCCATATCCAAACCAAGCAGACTCTGAAAGGTGTTGAAATAACCTACCAATTGGATCGGAGCAGCCAAGTCAGCCTCTAAGTCAGAACCTAGAAGGGCATTAAACTCTTTGAAGGTTGGACACATCTCATCCATGCTATCCCTGAACTTGAAAACATGAACTTCTGGGTCCCAAAACCTTATACAAGTCTTCATGAATTCCCAATCCACCTTGACCCCCCGCAGTGTGGGGAAAGTACTAATCCCAAAAGTTTCAAGATTAATACATTTCACTTTTTCAAGGTTTTTTGTCCATAGGTGCATATTGTACAAAAAATAAGGCTTCATGGCTAAAGAATGAGAGAATATTGACAAAAAAAGACAAAAAAAGAAAAAAAAGAGAAGAAGGAAAAAAAGAGAAAGGCATTACATTCATAGCATAAAATAACATAATGTTCATAGCATAATATGGCACAATACTTAAACCATATCATGCCACAGTGCTTGAAGCACATCATAGCATAATATTCAAAATACATGGCATACATTGGCATAGTTTTTGTCCTACATAACTGATATTTTAGGAAACATAAAGTAAAGTTTACGGTCATCGCGCCTAGCTCTTCTCCCCCTCTATGTTGGTGTCTCTTCATCTTGATCCTCAGCGAAGGAGTTAATAGTAAGAGATACTGCTAAAACTCCTCTCAATCGGTGAATCATTTCATGAGAATGATGAGCCCAGTCTAGAGGAATCTGCATACAAGATAAGCTAGGAAGCATGTTATATGATATTTTTTTATGATAATATATGATATTTTTTTATGATAAGTTAAAGGGTTAAAAGGTGCATACCTCTATGATATCATCGGGAAGTGGCTGGTAACCCATTGGTAAAGCATGAGGGATCTCATAGCGCACCAACTCATGGCTAGCTGCAATATATTCTATCTCTTCAGCAGCCCAAAAGGATCTGGGGAGAGATCCATTAGTCGAGGTCCCTGCCGTCTTACTAAGGCTAGCTCCAACACTCGTCCCAACAGAAAAAGGATGAGCTGAGTTAACTACACATCTCCGATGAGAAGACAAAGCTAGTCTATCTAAAAATGGAATAGTTGGCATCAGATATCTATGACAAAAGTTGGTATAATCAGCCTTAATATCTAAGTAGGATTCTATGGGTATGTCAGCAGCTAATGTATCTTGATCTTGGATTTGTAGTCCATAACGCATCTCAATAGGATGATTAATAGGGATGATCCTCTCTTTAGAAATCTGCCACAAACCCTCTCTCCAAGGTAGAACATCTGAACATACTGGAATCATAGGAGAAGTCTGCGAGAAGATAGGGCAATGCCAGATTCAACTCTCGAGGTAAGCAAGTGGAGTCTATCAATAAACAGAGTCTAACACACTTACATAGGGGCAAAAATTTGATGCAAAAGAAAATGTATGAGGCAATCAAAGAAGGAAATGGATGTATGCACCTGTGATGGTTCTAAGTGAAAGAAAAAAGCATGAATTCCACAAAAACCTCACCTTGAGTAAGGAGTCCGATTCTGTGAATGCCATGTGTGACTGCTTGGGAAGTGAATTGCAACACCATCCCTTAGAGGGGGAGCTAGAAAGGGAAAATGCCTATAAGCCCAAAACTGCAAACAAATGACAGTTAGCAATGACATCCAAGAGCATAAAAAAGAAGAAGAATGGGGTCATACCTTCCAGATGATGTGAGTCCCATTTAAGCCAAAGAAAACTCCTCGTGAGAAGTCAAACATCTCTCGGTACATGACACACAAGAGTAAGCCTCCCTAGTCGAACTCATGGATCACTTGCAAATCCTCCAAAGAGCGAAGGATGTTTAGGTTAATGGTATCTCTCCGTGTATAGCAGAAGGAACAACCCAATATCATTAAGATAACAAGTTGAGCAGCCTATTCAATGCTAGTTCATATACTAAGATGTATTAAGAGTTTTATTTGACCACGTAGCCAGGTATATGGAATGTCTGGATCCCCACGAGGTAGGTTAATGCCAAGTAGATCAACCATAGTCTCTGAAGAAAGGTCTGTCCAGGATGGATAAAACTCCAAAGGACGAATATTGAAGTGCAATCCTATCAGCATTGACAAATCAATAGGAGTGACAGTGTAATACCTATTAATTTTTTTTTTAATATCTGTTTGTTGAGATGATTGTGGATAGATTAGAGTTTTGAGAATTTCAGAATCTGTGTTGGGAAGGATATTGTGAGTCAGTTTTCATGATCTTAAAGGAATAATTTGGAATAGCGTAAAACATAAAAGTTGTATATTTATATCTTATCTTTAAGTCTGTAAAACCGTTGTATAAAATTTTGTGTGTGTGAGGAGATATACTTCCTCAACCAGAACTTGTCTAGTTTACTATTTCTTGCAGAAAGTCTGAGTTTGTTTATTTATTTTGAGAATGTTAAAGGCTGAGTGAGTTAAAAGTGTAAACATGGAAAATGTTCCTTTATATGTTATTTAGAGCTTTGTAAAATTTCAAGGATATTGAAGAATTGTATCTCAAGAGAGAGCTAATTGAATCAGACCTGCTCAGACAATACTTGAAAAATAAAGTCAGAGTAAAATTTAAAAATTCACCATAAATTGTGTAAATCTCATTTTGATCTGAATTTTTGATATGTTGGACCTCCAAGTGTATATTATAAGTGAAAAAATTAATCAAGGAGTTTGGATTTATGTAGCTTATTTTCGAGCTATTTTAGTATGAGTTGACGAGTAAGATTTTCCAGCTAGACAGAAATAGGTAGTGTGAGCTGGCTCCTCGATTTTGAGGTGGATAGAGGCTGATAAATCTAGAGAGGTAAACATGAAAGTTGTAGCCCTATGTGTTTAATTTAATTGGGAAAAAAAATGAAGACATTTGGACTTCTCTAGCTCACTCACGAGCTATTTTAGTACGAGCTGGAGAGGCAGGACTCCAGCTAACCAAAATGGAAAACATAGTGAAGCAGGTCCAACTTTGAAAATTCACCATAAATCGATTTGGACACTTTTATAGATGAATTTTGGATATGGGGTAGCCTAATATGTCTAGTTTAAGTGGAAAGAAAAAGCGAGGCAATTGGAGTTCTCTAGCTGAAAATTGATCTGGCTTAGTTAGAGCTGTTGAAGAAGAAATTGGCAAAGTGGAAATTAGTGAGGAAGGATTTAAGTGAGGTAGTAGCTTATTTAAAAGAGAAGCAGTAGCCATTTTTATTTTTTTTTCATGATAACTTCTTCTCTTTTCTTTCTTTCTTCTTCATTTCTTCTCTTATCTCTCTCCAATCTGTTCCATTTATTTTCTAATGCATTAATACTCAGAATTAATGCATTAAATCATTAAATTAACACATACAAAGGCTTCAATCATCATTTTCAAGTTAAGATCCTTCAAGGAATCTTTTTTTTTTTGGGAAATAAGGTGATTTTCTCCTAATTTCATTTTCTTTTTAGATTAAGATTTTTGGTAGTTAGAATAGTTATTTATAAGTTATATAGAACCTATTATGAGCATTTAAGGCTATTAGTTATGATTAATATGAAAGATACAAGAATTTATGAATTTTGATAAATAGAGATGTGATTAGTAATTATGTTCTTATTTTTCAATTTTTTTAAGAGATAAATTAAATTTGTGTTAGAAAACAATAATAGAGATTATAAGATGGTTAAAATTATAAGGAATCATATTATGTATTATTAATTGAGGAAACCCTAATTTGTAGAATTTGGAGATTTTGATTAGGCTTGGACAATTCAAGGAATTGATGAGGATTTTCATTTAATCAAGTGTTGAGCTTAATTGTGGAAAGTTTTGCTAAGAGGTAAGTTATGAATTACATAAATTTAT
>CANXYC011661545.1:0-16166 GCA_948193065.1 Aleurites moluccanus
AAGTGTTTTATTGTGTTTTTAGCAGCTAGGCATGCTCCTTATACAAAGGAGATGCTGCCCAATTTTTCATAGGATGTTTAAGCCATTTTGAGCTTATTAATGTTTTGCATGCCATATAGTATAGTTTTATGGGTTCTTCGCGGTACTGGTAGCATAAGCATCACCCGTACCCTAGGACCGTCATAGCTCCTATGTTGGGCTGTGACAATTATATTATGGATATATATATATATATATATATATATATATGTTATGTTATGAATGGAAATGATTTGACAAATAGATGCTTATATTGAGTTGATATTGGAGATCTAGAGGGATCGTTGATTTGAGTATTGATGTTGATATATATTGGAAGTGTTATTTACATATTTTACAACTGGGCATAGTCATATTATAGAGGAGATGTTGTCAAAATTTTTATAGTATTATTAAGCTATTTAAGCTGATTTCATGAATTACATGCCATATAATACAGTTATTTGGGTTGTTCGTGGTACCGGTAGCTTAGACAACACCTATAGCCTAGGACCATTGCGGCTCCCAGGTTGGGTCGTGACACTAGAGCACTAATGAGGCAGGACTTTAAAGTCTTCAAACTGCTCTCACACTCATCAGTCCACAAATATCGCTCTTGTTTCTGAGTCAACTTAGTCAGTAGAGTTGCAATTCTGGAAAAATCCTTCACAAACCGTCTATAATACCATGCCATACCCAAAAAACTACGGACTTTAGAAACATTGGTAGGCTAAGGCCAATTTGCAACTGCTTCAATCTTCTAAGGATCCACCTTAATACCATCACATGCCTAAGGAAACACACTTTGGTTCTCTAGAATTGACATTTACATAATTTAGCATATAACTGATGCTCTCGAAGTGTCTGTAATACAATCCTCAGATGCTCTGCATGCTCCTCCTCACTCCTGGAATATATAAGTATGTCATCAATGAATACTATAACAAACTTATCCAAGAATGGCTTGAACACCCTGTTCATCAAATCCATAACGCAGCTGGTGCATTAGTCAACCTGAATGGCAATACCAAGAACTCATAATGTCCATAATGGGTCCGAAAATGTCACGACCCATTTTCGGATCGAGACGATCCTTGGGTGCGGGAGATGCCGAGGCGACTGACACCCATAGAACCCATCAATCACTATAAAGCATAACTCACAATATCACAGCGGAAACATAGCTATATCCATCATTGCAGCGAAAACCCATCATCAATCACATAACAATATATATAATCAATCACTCATATAACACTAATCATTCTGTTACTCTGTCATTCATTCTGTAATTTCCATAATCTTATACATTTATACTTCAAAATGTCTCATACACTTACATAAACAATCTGTTTATAACATTATACAATACCCATGGAGCATCTAATATATATATATAAAGATACAGTATTTAAATTAATTACACTGTCATTATCAGACTGCAGAATTCCTTGGAGAAACAAGAACCAGGAATCTGCCTCCTACTCTATACCTGTAGAGGGTAAACAGTGAGAGGGTGAGCATATATGATACTCAGTGAATCTATATGCATCGCCAATAAAATAAGTATGGAATATTAATAAGCAGTAAGCAAATGAAATAAAAGAATCAATCTGCTCAGAATCTCTGTAAATACAGAATCCAATACAGAATATGACTATGAGCAAACAATCACATCAATAGAATCAAGATTCAATGATATTAAAAGCTCGATATAAACAATTACAGAACATAACGAAAGAAAGTTCCAGAATAGGCCAATATAGATATCATAGGATCAGTAAAAATAAGGAAAAATAGATAAAGGGATGGATTGTATGACATTATACAATCTCTAGTAATCCGTATGGATCATATGTGAACATATAGGTCTCCCATATATCAATATCAGTAACATAAGACTGATTAGGTCTTATGGCCAGGACCATAACCCTTCCTAGCTAGGGTACCAATAATACAATGTGGACAAGGCTGACAGTATTTTCCCACTACCCTGTCGGATTGGTAGCTCTGTCATGACGTATAAGGATCAATATCAAAAACAACATATCAGTGGGTACCATTATGCAACAAGGGCATCCTCCAGCTCTATAGGCTCAATTTCAATCAATCAATAAAATCAATAGAATCGATAGCAAGACAAGTATCAATAACTCATTAGAATCAAATTAATGAACATAAAGTCAATAAGACATCAATAATAATCAATTAAACAATGACCAAAGGTCTAAAGATAAAAAATGGGAACAAACATATTTTGGTCATTTGCGACCAAAAAGTTGAAGCAATTGGCATGCCATTGTCGCTGACGATGGTGGCATTCAAATGGATGGCCCACGTATTTTTCGGCATTAATTTTTTGCAATATCGATATTTGCCCCAAATATCAATGAACAAGCATATTGAAAGCAATTTATAGGCAACAACCACAACTCAACAATTTTCAACGATTGAACCAAATAGACAAGGAAACACAAGTCAACAATATGAACAAAAACTAGGCAAATTATACCAATTAGGATTCGGCCAAGAACCCTTTTTCACAATTGGATTCCAAAGTTCATTCTAATAATTTAGGCAAGTAATTTGATGCATAGTAGACTCACCTAATACTCCAAATCACCAAGCATAATGGATTTGTTACCCAATTCCTCAAATCCTCAGTTTAGGCCAAAATAGACGACTTTCTCCGAACGAATTTTCTACAACGAAATGAACATCAATTAAATATTAATTAATACCCAATTAACTTATTCTAAAGCCAATTTACACATCCTAATCCATATACTCAATTTCAAAACTCACAACTTCAATTTAGGGTTAGAAAATTGGGAAAAATTATTTAATACATCAATTGATGCTATTAAACCATTTACCCAATCCTATTATCATTAAAATAACCTAATTAAACCATAAAATCAAACTAATAATTTACTTACCCAAAAACCCTAAGATGGCCGAAATCCACTCTTCTTTGTTCTTTAATTTTTATTGTTGATTTTGGTAGTTAAGTGTTTGTATGGATTTAGTTTATGGTTTGCAACAATTTCCTTTCACAAATTAATGGAAGAAAATCAAATGGGAGAAAGGAAATGGCTCACGGAAAGGAGACGAAGAAATCAGAAAAAAATTGTTCTAAGTACTCTTTATATAGTAGGACAAAATAGGTAAATTACACTTCGGTCCTCCAATTTTTTAAAATTTGCTTTTGGTCCTTTTTCGCTCAGTAAATTATTCTGACAATTCTATCGGGAATTAGAATTCAAAGTGAATGTTTAAACATAATATTTTTATTAATATTAATTAATAAAAATAGTTTCAGAGTCATTCTGAAACTCGGACTGTCAAATTTTTACTATTCATCGAAAGTACCCTTTTACTTGCTTTAGCAGTGTTCTTTAATATTTTCTCATATGTCTTTTTACTATATTCAGGCATGAATATACTTTATCATTAGCCCTCAATCCAAATTCAAAAATTCATCCGTCGACCGTACCACTATTTTTACAGCAGCGATATCAGTATTGACGATTTTCGAAAAATTTTCTTATTTTCGCTCTAACTGATTTTCTAAAATTATTATTGGTCATTTCGATGATTTTAATCTATATACTAAGGACTTTATTCACTAAAACTTGTTATGCAAATTTTTTTAGGGTATTATATTCTACCCTCCTTAAAAAAAAAATTCGTTCTTGAATTTCAAATAAGCTTGTATCTCTATATTGGAACAATAATAGATACTTAGCTTTCATAATTTGTTCACTCTCCCATGTACAATTTTTCTATATACTGATTTCTTCATAATACTCTTGCCACTGAAATCCCTTTATATCAAAATTGTCGGATTTGACGATTTATTATTTCTATTAGCTCAACTCTTATAACATATCTTCATTAACATCAATATCAATTGAGCATCCTTTTCAGATATGTAATTCAATCAATGTAAGTATTGATCTCAATTACCTTTGAATTCTATAACACATATCCTCTAATGTATGACTTGTTCACTCTAATTATCCATCAGTTTATGGATGGAATGCTCATCGAATTTTAACTGTATATCCATAACTTTTTGGAACTTCTGAGTATCACTGTGTCTCTCTATCAGACATTATCATTAAAGGCACTCCATGAGCCTTACAATCTAATTAACAACATTCATAGTAATTTATTCTCATTTCTATTCAGATAACTGTATCTCCTGTGGCAAACTTGATAACTTTTGGTGTTCAATCTTAACCTATTGATAGGATAAACATGTAGACATAACTTAGCCATATTTTCTTTTCATATTAAGTCATCAATAACATCTTTTAAATCATGGTACATCTTAGAAATTCTAGGATGTACTATATAAGAAAATAATAGACCTATTTTAAAATCCGATTTCGGAGTCCTTTAACACCGAGCACACATAATCATTTATCACATTTAGATTTATCATCCTCATTTGTGAACTCTACGGCTTTACCCTTTTGAACATCTTTCCTTTAACCTCACAAGATATGGATCCCGATCTTGTGTCACTTTGATATTATCAATTTATAATGGCTTAGCCCTCTATTGGGCTATCAGAGCTTGGTTTTTGATCCTGGGATCCAAATCCAACTCTATACCCATATCAATTAACTCATTCATTGCACGAATCAGTGGTCTTCTAACAATAGAGATGCGAGCTAGATTAGCCATAGTCTTTTGACTAAGAGCATTTGCCACTACATTAGCTTTACCCGAATGATAAAAGATTTCACACTTAACATCATACACACGGTATCTTTAAATATTTAATGCAAAAACTATTGCTGCTATTTTCAAATAATGTATCGATTAGTTTATCCCATGTTTTTTTTTCTAACTATCAAGAAGTACATACAATCACTCTTCTATTTTGCATTATAACACATCTCGATTCAATTCTGAAATCATTACAGTACACTATGAAATTATCATCCATTGATGATAATGTTAACTCTATACCACTTATGAGGCAAAGCTTCAATGTCTAGAAACTATACTCTCACATTCATATGTCCATTGATACTTCTCTTATTTACTGGCCAAATTAATCAATCAGAGTTGGAATCTTAGAAAAATCTTTTACAATCTCTTGTAGTAACTTCCCATTCCAAGGAAACTACCATCTCAGAACATTAATTGGCCAAAGCAAATTAATTACTGCTTTTACATTTTCAAGAACTGTCCTTGATACTATCTTTACGTACCACATGACTAACGAAACACATTCCAATTAGCTAAAATTGACATTTAGATAGCTTGGCATACAATTTATGCTCTTATAGTGTCTATAACACAGTCCTCTAGTGCTCTATATGTTCCTCTTCACTCATATAATATATAAGGATATCATCTATAAACTTATTCAATATATAACTTATACACTTTGTTCATTAAAACCATAAATGTAGTTGGAACATTAATTAACTCGAATGACAATACCATATACTTATAGTATCCATACTGGGTTCTAAAACAGTCTTTAATTACATTTTCTTTCTTAACTTTTAACTATCCAATCAATCTTTGAGAAGTGTTTTGTAATTTCCTAGAAAAGACAATAGAGAACTCTCGGACCGTAGGTGTCCGAACAATCCCAATTGAAATCTTTTACACATTCACTACATATACTAGATACACTGAACAATTCCTTCTTTATAATCTTTCTAGCCTGAATCACAGAAATGAAACTGATTCTAGTTTCATACTTATCATTCTGGAATTCAAATTCTGGTCACCTCTTGGGCTGGAATTTATCTCTCTTTTCGTAACAATCAATAATTGCTCCATGAGTAGTTCACCATTCAATACCAAGTACTTTATTAAGTTACAACTCAGGTAACTCCTTCAAATTAGCACATAAATTATTATTGTCGATTCCAATAGCACATCTCTGATAACAATAATTCACTCATATATTTTCCCTCATAGGTATAGTTATCTCTAAGAGCACATTCAATAATTTATCTGTATCTATTTAACTGTGATGCAAATAAAATAGTATGTGGCACCAAATTCAACCAATGCATCTGTTATATCATTCAGTATTAAAATAATACATGTATCTACATTATCAGTTCTCTATGTGTCTCCTATCTGCTAACAGCAAACACTCTTCCTTGGCCTCTATCTGCTAGGGCCTGACTACTGCTAGGCCTTTGTCCTTTACCTCTGCCCCTACTAGGAGCCTTTCTAGTCACATTCTGATTCATCTATACTGTAGGTTAAGACTCTGTATCAGATGGTTGTTGATTGCCCCATAAAGGACATCTATTAATGAAATGGCCATATTGGCCACATTTCATGCAATCACCTGACTGTCTATGGCACTCCACTCCATGCCTTATACCACAAAAGTCACAAATGGGCATACTAGGCATCTGGGTAATAAGTCGAGAAAATCCTTATGAATAAACAGATACTGACTGCATTGGAGGCCCTCTACTCAGAGTCCTCCTCCTCTAACTACCTAATGAAGGTCTTTGATCAAATTTAGGCATATGCTATATTTGTCTCGGTTGGGAGCTGGCCTCACCTCTTCTAGTTTGAGAACCAGGTCCAACTTTCCTTTTCCAATCTCTTTTAGCTCTATCTAACTTATACTTTTCCTCCATTTGATTAGCCTTATCAATGATAATAGTCAGAGATGTAAACTCTGTAGCAATCAAGACATTGTAAAGTGAGGCATGTAATCCTCTTCTAAATCTTACAATCAAGTCTGACTCAATAGGAGCAATACGCATAGCATATCTGCTTAATCTAATAAATTCCTCAGCAGAGTTGTTACCCTGCTCCAGTTGTTCAAAATGAATAAGGTTTCTTGCTCAATCGACTATATAAAATCAATCGGCTCATCGCCTCTATCACATCTAAACTCTAGCAAATTTAGCTTCAAAAAGCTAAACATAGATACTCCGCCCTCATTAATAACTCGGTGCCCCCTTGTACAACAGGCTCTCCTAGAAACACTGCTGGCTATACTGGAGCATCAGTAGCAGCGGCTGATGCAACCTGGGGTGGCATTGCTGGTGCTACTAGAGGTGGCAGCATTTTATGTCATGCCCACCTTAATTCAGCTAATTCATGTCACAATTCCATTATTCCTTGCATCATTTCCATTCTCCAGGGGTCGTCAGTCCTCTCTGTATCCCCTATAGTCCGTCGGGATCTAAAAGGTCCCTCAAAAACAGAAGCTTCCCTGACTAGTTACTCATTAGAGGCTATCTTTGCCTCTCTGGTATTCCTATCTCTGGCATCGGACATTTCTATCACTACAGACAACAGAAAACAGGAACAATCTCATTACGATACGTTAATGCAGAATGCTTATACACGTTTGACAAACACATCAATAGACATAATAGGAATTCCTATGCTCCATGGTATACTTAACTCTACCCATACTGTACTTAGCCACTATTCCTCAGTAATTCAGGTACTATTCATCCATAAACTGTAGCTCAAATATATATAACCTAGGGCTCTGATACCACCTCTGTCATGACACATTTCTAGATCCCGACGATCCTAAGATGCGGGAGATGCCGAGGTGATCGGCACCCGTAGAACCCATCAATCACTACAAAGCATAACTCACAATATCGCAACGGAAACATAACTATATCCATCATTGCAGTGGAAATCCATCAACAATCACATAACAATATATATAACCAATCACTCACATAACACTAATCATTCTATCACTTTGTCATTCATTCTGTAATTTCCATAATCTTATACATTTATACCTCAAAATGTCTCATATACTTACATAAACAATTTGTCTATACCATTATATAATACCTATGGAGCATCTAATATACATATATAAAGATACAATGTTTAAATTAATTACACTATCTTTATCAGACTGCAAAATTCCTTGGAGAAATAAGAACTAGGAATCTGCCTCCTACTCTGCACCTATAGAGGGTAAAAAGTGAGAGGGTGACTCAGTGAATCTATATGATACTCAGTGAATCTATATGCATCGCCAATAAAACAAGTATGGAATATCAATAAGCAGTAAGCAGATGAAATAAAAGAATCAATCTGCTTAAAATCTCCATAAATATAGAATAAAATATAGAATATGACTGTAAGTAAACAATCACATCAATAGAATCAAGATTCAATGATATTAAAAGCTCGATATAAACAATTACAGAACATAATGAAAGAAAGTGTCAGAATAGGCCAATATAGATATCATAGTATCAGTAAAAATAAGGAAAAACAGATAAAGGGATGGATTGTATGACATTATATGATCTCTAGTAATCCGTATGGACCATATGTGAACATATAGGTCTCCAGTATATCAATATCAGTAACATAAGATTGATCATGTCTTATGGCCAGGACCATAATCCTTCCTAGCTATGGTACTAATAATACATTGTGCACAAGGCCGACAGTATTTTCCCACTACCATGTCTGATCGGTAGCTCTATCATGATGTATAAGGATCAATATCAAGAACAACATATCAGTGGGTACCATTATGCAATAAGGGCATCCTCCAGCTCAATAAGCTCAATTTCAATCAATCAATAAAATCAATAGAATCGATAGCAAGACAAGTATCAATAACTCATTAGAAACAAATTAATGAGCATAAAGTCAATAAGACATCAATAATAATCAATTAAAAAATGACCAAAGGTCTAACGACAAAAAATGGGAACAAACATATTTTGGACCTTTGCAGTCAAAAAGTTGATGCAATTGGCATGCCATTATCGCTGATGATGGTGGCATTCAAATGGTTGGCCTATGAATTTTTCGGCATGAATTTGGTGCAATCCAAATATCAATGAACAAGCATATTGAAAGCAATTTATAGGCAACAATCACAACTCAATAATCTTCAACAATTGAACCAAATAGACAAGGAAACACAAGTCAACAATATGAACAAAAACTAGGCAAATTGTACCAATTAGTGTTCGACCAAGAACCCTTTTTCACAATTGGATTCCAAAGTTTATTCTAACAATTTAAGCAAGTAATTTAATACATAGTAGATTCACCTAACACTCCAAATCACCAAGCACAATGGATTTACTACCCAATTCCTCAAATCCTCGGTTTAGGCCAAAATCAGGGACTTTCTCCGAACGAATTTTCTACAATGAAACGAACATCAATTAAATATCGATTAATATCCAATTAACTTATTCTAAAGCCAATTTACATATCCTAATCCATGTACTCAATTTCAAAACTCACAACTTCAATTTAGGGTTAGAAAAATGAGAAAAATTGTTTAATGCATCAATTGATGCAATTAAACTATTTACCCAATCTTATTATCATTAAAACAACCTAATTGGACCATAAAATCAAACAAATAATCAACTTACCCAAAAACCCTAAGATGGCCGAAATCCACTCTTCTTTGTTCTTCAATTTTTCTTGAATTTTTATGGTTGATTTTGGTTGTTACATATGGATTTAGTTTATGATTTGCAACAATTTCCCTTCACAAATTAATGGAAGAAAATCAAATGGGAGAAAGGAAATGGCTCACAACAAGGAGAAGAAGAAATCAGAAAAAAATTGTTCTAAGTCCTCTTTATATAGTAGGACAAAATAGGTAAATTACACTTTGGTCCTCCAATTTTCCAAAATTTGCTTTTGGTCCTTTTTTGCTTAGTAAATTATTCCGATAATTTCGTCGGGAATTAGAATTCAAAATGAATGTTTAAACATAATATTTTTATTAATATTAATTAATAAAAATAGTTTCAGAGTCATTCTGAAACTCAGACTGTTGAAATTTTACTATTCATCGAAAGTACCTTTTTGCTCGCTTTAGCAGTGTTCTTTGATATTTTCTCATATTTCTTTTTACTATATTCATGCATGAATATACCTTATCATTAACCGTCAATCCAAATTCAAAAATTCATTCGTCGACCGTACCGCTATTTTTACAGCAGTGATATCGGTACAAATGATTTCCGAAAAATTTTCTCGTTTTTGCTCTAACTGATTTTCTAAAATTATTATTGGTCATTTCGATGATTTTAATCTATATACTGAGATCTTTATTCACTAAAACTTGTTATGCAATTTTTTTTAGGGTATTACATGAAAGCAGTTTTAGGTACATCACCCTTCTTAATCTTTAATTGATGATACCCGGATCTCAGATCAATCTTCGAGAAATGACTAGCACCCTGTAGCTGATCAAGTAGGTCATCTATCTGTGGCAACGGATACTTGTTCTTCACTGTCACCTTGTTCAGCTGCCTATAATCAATGCACATTCTCAAGGAGCCATCCTTCTTCTTTACAAACAGCACTGGAGCACCCCACGGAGAACTACTCGGTCTAATGAATCCTCTATCCAATAACTCCTGCAACTGCAACTTTAGTTCCTTCAATTTTGCCGGTGCCATTCTATAAGTAGGAATGGATATAGGATTGGTGCCTGAATACACCTCAATCTCAAAATGTATCTCCCTATCTAGGAGCAATCCTGTCAACTCTTCAGGAGACACATCAGGAAACTCCTGAACTACAGGTATCCGATCTAGCTCTACATAAGACGTCTGCACATCTATCACATGAGCCAAATATGTTGAACAGCCTTTTCCTATCATCCTCCTAGCCTGGATAGCAAAAACTAGATTGACTCTAAACTCCCGTCTATCACCCAAAAATTCAAATTTTGGCTGCCCCTCAGGCTAAAATCTAACCTTCTTCTCATAACAATCAATGATTGCACGATGTGTTGTGAGCCAATCCATACCCAGAAAACATCTAGCTC
This sequence comes from Aleurites moluccanus, assembly GCA_948193065.1. NCBI lineage: Eukaryota > Viridiplantae > Streptophyta > Magnoliopsida > Malpighiales > Euphorbiaceae > Aleurites > Aleurites moluccanus. Next base: position 10,820 of record CANXYC011661545.1, read on the forward strand.
TAACATAGGCAATTCTATCAAATTAGCACGCAATATGTTATCATAAATTTCAATCACACAATCAGGATAGTAGTAATCCACATCTATACTTCCACCCATCGGTGTAGCTATCACTAAAGGCACATCTAACAATTTCCTCTCTTTATTCAATTTAGGTGCAAATTGTGGTGAAACAAAAGAATGCGTAGCACCAGAATCAAATAAGGCATCAACAATCTCATTCTGAATCAGAATAGTACCTGTAACCATATTTTCTGATCTCTGTGCCTCCTGAGTAGTAATTGCAAAAACTCACCCCTGACCTCTGTCTGCTGGGGCCTGACTACTACTAGGAGCTTGTCCTCTGCCTCTGCCTCTACATGGAGCCTCTCTAACTATATTCTGACTCATCTATACTGTAGGTTGAGAAACTGAAGCAGATGGCTGTTGCTCGCCCCTTAAAGGACATCTAATAACAAAGTGACCATGTTGCACATATCTCAGGCAGGCACCCGACTGACGCCAGCACTCCCTCCATGCCTCCATCCACAGAAACCACAAATAGGCACACTAGGCATCTATGCAGTTGTTCTAGAGGAACCCTGTGAATATGTAGGTGCTGACTGTACCATTGGTGGTCCCCTACTCTGAACCCTCCTTCTCAGACTACCCGATGAAGGTCGCTGATCAAATCGAGGCACTGACTCTACCTGTCTAGGCTGGAAGCTGCTCTCCCCCTCATACTCTGTGCTCCGGGGCCCCCTTTTCTCTTCTGATCTCTTTTAGCCCTCTCTGACTTGTATTTTTCTTCCATCTGATTTGCCTTGTCTATAACTATAGTCAGAGATGTAAATTCCATAGCCAATAGAGCATTATGAAGCGAAGTATATAAACCCCTCATGAACCTGTTGATCAGATCTGCCTCAGTAGGAACAATATGAGTAGTATACCTACTCAGCCTGATGAACTACTATGTATATTCTTCCACTGACCTATCTCCCTGCTCTAATTGCTCAAACTGAATCAAATTCCAGGTCTTCACTCCCTCTATAATAAACTCATCAATCAACCCCTGACGAAACTCAGCCCATGTAGGAGGATGCTCACTATACAGTCTAGGCTCCATCCTACGATAAAAACAAGTCCAAGCTTTCCCTTTTAGCAATAGCCCAACTAACTCTATAGTTCTAATGTCAGAATAAGGTAGTCTTCTAACTACCTTCTCAACCTCCTCTAGAAAATCCACTAGATCACCGCCTTTGTCGCCCCTGAACTCTTATAAGTTTAGCTTTAAAAAGCTAAACATAAATACTCCACCCTCATCTATACCTCTGTGACCTCCCTGTATAGCAGGCTCCTTAGGAACCCCAACTAGCTGTACAGGAGCTGGTGCAGCTGGCACTGCCTCTGGTGCAACAGGTGGGGGCACTGCTGCTAGAACTGGTGGTGGCGACATATTCTGACGTTCCCGCCTCAAATTTGCTAATTCCCTACGTAACTCCATCATCCCCCTCATCATCTCAACTCTCCAGGGATCATCGCCCCTCTCTGTATCCTCTATATCCGTCGGGATCTGGACAGACCTTCTAAAACTGAATACTCTCTAACTAATGACTCATTGGAGCCTACCTCTGCCTCCCAAGTATCTCTGTCCCTATCATCGAACATCTCTGTAATCTGTCAAAAAAATAGGAAACATACTCAGTATATCACAAAAACGCAAAATACCAACACATATAAGATGAATACAACAAAAGACGACACAAGAATTCCTATGCTCCATGGTTTACTTAATTCTACCCATTATGTACTTAGTCACTATTCCTCTGTAATTCAGGTACTATTCATCTATAACCTAGAGCTTTGAGGTCTGTAACCTAATGCTCTGACACCACCTCTGTCATGACCCAATTTCGAATCACTATAGTCCTAGGATGCAGGAGATGCCAATGGTGACCGGCACCCGTAGAACCCAGGATCACATACAATATCTATAATCATCAAATCATTAATCAATTTACTTAGTTACTATTTATTCTGTCATTCTGCAAATTGTCTATAATTTTATGCTATTGGCTGTAACATCCATCATCATATATCATATCAATACTCAAATATAAAACATGTTCATATCCTAACTAACCCATACATACCCCATGGAGCAGCTAGATTATGAACATCAAAATACAGTATTTAATATAATTACATTGCTAGCAAAAGACTGCAGAAATCCACAGAGTGTCTGAGATTAGGATTCTGCTATCTACTCTGCACTTGAAATGGTAAACAATGAAAAGATTGAGTATATAAGATACTTAGTGAATCTAATATGCATCGCCAATAAAAATAGGTTGTGACGCAGCGGAATATCAATGGAAGACGAAAATAATATTATAATCCATTGATTCGCGTACGAATACCGAAAAATAATCTTCTATAACCTGTTAATTTTATAAATACCAGGAAATAGGCATCAACTTCGTATTTTCTAGGAAAACTGAAATTGGAAGAAAAGTAGGTTTCTTATTATTCGGCAAAAACTATCTCTTACAAACAAAACACACCTATTTATAGGCTAAAAGAAAAATAAAACCCTAATGGACTTAATAGGCTTCGGCCCAAAATAACAAAATAAAACAGTTTACAAAAAAAAGAAACAAATGCGCATAAAACTTCAGGAGCTCCGTTCGGGCTTTAAAACGATGATTTTGAGGTCAAAACTGGGCCATGTTAAGTTCCCCGAGCATTGTTCTAGACCTCTGAAAGAGCTTCGAAACAACTACTCATGGGCCTCATGGCTCATCCTGTGCTAAAAGTTATGGCCTTTTAAAGGCGACCTGAGCGAAAGGCCCTATCTTGCTTCTCCAAAAATTGTAAAGCCCGCTCCTCTATTTGTTGGCCTGCATCATTCCCCCCTGGGTAGAGAAAATTTGCCCTCGAATTTCCAGCTACCTCATCATCAGATGAGTCACAATGAAAAGGAATCAAGTGCTTGACGTTAAACACATCAGCGGTGCGAATGTGACTAGGCAGCTTGAGTCGGTAGGCATTAGGATTAATCTTCTCAATAATCTCCATAGGACTAATCTTCTTAGCAGATAGCTTGTTGTAGTCCCCAACTAAGAAACGCTCTTTGGTTAGAATGGCCCAGACAAAATCACCTACCTCAAACTCTGTATGCATGTGCTTCTTATCTGTATGTAGCTTATACTTAGAATTGGCTGCATTAAGGTTGTCATAAACTGTCTTGTGGACCTCCTGTAACTTATGCACAAAATCTACAGCTTTCCCATGGAGCTTGGTGTTGCTGGGCAAAAGCATCAAATCGAGTGGTCCACGAGATTGAGTAGAATAAACTACCTGAAATGGGATGAATCCAGTACTGTGATTCACAGCATGGTTATGAGAAAATTTTACCTGGCATAGCTTTTGATCCCACCCTTTGATATGTTCTCCAACCAAACACCGCAATAAATTTCCAAGGGATCTGTTGACAACCTCCGTTTGCCCATCGGTTTGAAGGTGATAAACACTACTGAAATTGAGCTATGTGTTGACCATCTTCCACAGGCTACACCAAAAATGGCTAAGGAACCGTGTATCCCTGTCAAAAACAATGGTTGTAGGCAACCCATACAGACGGTACACCTCTCGAAAGAACAATTGGGCAACATGAACAGTATCTGTAGTCTTCTTACAAGGAATAAAATGAACCATCTTAGAAAAACGATCAACAACAACAAAGATGAAATCATTACCTCGCTGGGTTCGTGGCAATCCCAACATAAAATTCATGCTAATGTCAACCCATGGCTGTGAAGGGACTGGAAGTGGCATATATAAACCAGCATTGGTAGCATCCCCTTTGGAAACTTGGCACACCCTATATCTCTGCACATATTTCTCCACCTCCTTACGAATGCTAGGCCAATAATAGGAAGCCTGAACCAACTGCAATGTTCTGTCCCTACCAAGATGCCCTTCCCTATGCAGTTCTTAAATAATTTGCAATCGCAAGCTACAGTCAGGAATATATAGTTGATTGCCCTTGAACAGAAATCCATCATAGATGAGAAAATCTATTTTCTTTCCAGCCTGCATATCTTGTAAAACTGCAGAAAAATAAGGGTCAGTTTCAAGTAAGTCACGGAAAGAGTCAAGGCCAGGAACTTGAACTCTCATAGACACCAGCATATTGGTTTTGCGACTCAAGGCATCTGCAACCCGGTTTGTGAACCCAACCTTGTGCTTCACCACATAGGTAAACCACTACAAATATGCAACCCAGGGTGCATGTCTCAAAGACACCTTATCCTGCTTCTGTAAATGTCTTAAGGCATCATGATCAGTGTAGAGAACAAACTCTCTATGGAACAGGTAATGGCGCCAATGCTTCACAGCCTGCACAATGGCATAAAACTCCATATCGTATGTGCTGTAATTCAGTTTAGCGCCAGACAATTTCTTATTGAAATATGCCACAGGTCTTTCATTATGACTTAGAACAGCTTTAATGCCAACCTTAGAAGCATCTGTGTGTAGCTCAAAAGGTAGTGAGAAATCTGGCAACACCAGAATTGGTGCAGTAGTTAGGCATTCCTCGATCACTTAGAAGGTTGTCTCAGCTTCGGCAGTCCACTCAAACTGTCTACACTTAATGCAATCTGTGATTGGAGCCATGATACTGCTAAAGCGAGGGATGAAGTGCTTGTAAAAAGAAGCAAGACCATGAAAGCTCTGAACTTCAGTGATGGTCTTTGGAGTAGGCCATTGCCTTACAGCTTCTATTTTTGAGTCATCAACCTGCAAGCCATCTCCTGAAACCACATATCCCAAAAACAGAACCTTAGAAGCCATAAAAACACATTTCTTTGTCGCTGCATAAAATTTCTCCCTGCGAAGAACACTCAAAACTGCCCGAATATACTGCATGTGATCTTCTGCATTAGCACTGAAAATTAAAATGTCATCAAAGTATACAACGACAAAACTGCCAATGAACGGCCTCAACAATTGGTTCATTACACATATAAAAGTGCTAGGGGCATTAGATAGCCTAAAGGGCATTACCAACCACTCGTACAACCCCTCATGTGTTTTGAAAGTTGTTTTCCATTCATCTCCAGGCCGAATTCGAACCTAATGGTACCCACTCTTCAGATCCAGTTTGGTAAATACAGTTGCACCACTAATCTGATCAAGCAAATCATCCAATTGCGGAATAGGAATGTCACAGCCCAACTTAGGAGCCATGACGGTCCTAGGGTACGGGTGATGCTATTGCTACCAATACCACGAAGAACCCATTAATTAAACTATATGGCATGCATAACAAATCAGCTTAATATAGCTTAAGCAATACAACCAA
>CANXYC011662039.1:0-10841 GCA_948193065.1 Aleurites moluccanus
CAACCTCCAAAATGTTATTAAGTGGCATTTCAAACCTCTTTGAAATGTTTTCAGTCCTTTGTCACTTATCACAAGATTCAACATAGCTTCGTGCATCCTTATACATGCGCGGCCAATAAAATCCACTTTGCCACACTTTCGCCACAATCCTGTATGTTCTTGCATGCCAACCACTTTCCAAAGTGTGACATTGTTCCAAAATGCCATTCACTTCCTCTTCTGGAACATACCTTTCTAATAATCTCGACTTCACAGTACTTGAAAAGCAGAGGGTCCTCCCAAAAATAAAATTTTACATACGAAAAGAATTTCTTCTTTTTCTGATAACCAAATTCGGGAGGAACAACCCCACTCACCAAATAATTTACAAAATCGACATACCATGGAGTTACTTCTTTAATCATCATCAACAGCTCTTCAAGAAAATAATCATTTACTACCAACCCATCATTCTTTACCTTCATATACTCCAGCCTCGAAACGTGATCAGCTACCACATTCTCGACAACTTTCTTATCCTTGATCTCTAGATCAAATTTCGTCATAAGTAGGACCCATCTAATTTACCGCGGCTTGGCTTCCTTCTTCCTTACCGAGTACTTTATTGCTATATGATCTGTACAAATGGTCGTCTTTGAGCCCACTATATATGACCTGAATTTGTCCAATGCAGTTACGATTGCTAGCATTTCTTTTTCAGTTGTGGTGTAATTCTTCTAGGCATTATCAAGCACTTTGCTAGCATAGTATATCACATATAACTTCTTGTCTTTTCTTTGTCCTAGCACTGCTCCAATAGCAAAATCACTAGCATCACAAAGAATTTGAAAGGGCAAACTCTAATATGGTGGTGAAATAATTGGAGCTATTGTAAGAGCTTCCGTCAACCTGTTAAAGGCATCTAGACAACTTTCATCAGAGTCAAAAACTGCATCTTTATTAAGTAAATTACACAAAGGTTTAGCAATTTTTGAAAAATCTTTAATAAAACCTCTATAAAAACCTGCATATCCTAGAAAACTTCTTACTCCCTTTACATTGGTTAGAGGTGGCAATTTCTTTATTACTTCAACCTTTGCTTTATCCACCTCAATTCCTTTCTCTAAAATTTTATGCCCCAGCACAATTCCTTCTTGCACCATAAAATGGCACTTCTCCCAATTTAGTACCAAATTGGTTTTAATGCACCTTTTCAGCACTTTTTCGAGATTCATCAAACAATCATCAAATGATGTCCCATACACGGTAAAGTCATCCATGAAAACTTCCATGATTTTCTCTACGAACTAAGTGAAGATTGCCATCATGCACCTTTGGAAAGTGGCTGGTGCATTGCATAGATCGAATGGCAATCGTCGATAGGCAAATGTCCCATAAGGACATGTGAATGTTGTCTTCTCTTGGTCCTTTATGCAATCGCTACATGAAAGTAACCTGAAAAACCATCTAAGAAACAAAAATATGCCTTTCCGGCCAATCTTTCAAGCATTTGATTAATGAATGGTAAAGGAAAGTGATCTTTACGGGTTACATTATTTAATTTTCTATAATCAATGCAAACTCTACAACCCGTCACTGTTCTAATGGGAATTAATTCATTATTTTCATTTTCTATGATAGTCATTCCCCCTTTCTTTGGCACCACATGAATAGGACTCACCTATGAACTATCAGAAATATGATAAATTATTCCAGCATCTAACAATTTAGGTTTTTTTAGCCCTAACTATCTCTTTCATGTTTGGATTCAGTCTATATTGATGTTCAATCACTGGTTTATGATCATTTTCCATAAGAATCCTATGCATGCAAAAAGTAGGGCTAATCCCTTTTAAATCTAAAATTTTCTATCCTATTGCTTGTTTATTCTTTCTTAAGCATTTTAGAGTTTTCTCTTCCTTAAGCTCACTCAAATTAGCACTAAGAATAACAAGTAAAGTATTATTAGGGCCAAGAAATACATACTTGAGATTCACATAAGTGGTTTAAGCTCCAACTTCGAGGCTTCGTCTATTGAACTTACCTATGGCGCATCATTGTGAGTTAGTTCCTCAAATTTATCCTTCAAATGAAAGGGCAATGGTTTTGCTGAATCTAACTATTGTGCGTATTCAGCCACTTCTGGTATTTCTTCATTCAATACTCCTCCATTCACTAAACAGCTTTCAAGTGGGTCTTTCCCTACCACTTTTCCTTGTTCTTCTTGTTCAGTTTGGTCGATCACATCAATGCTAAAGCAGCTATCAGAGATGTGTGGAATTTAGCTGCCTTAGCTATATTGAACTCTACCTCCTTATCTCTAAATCTAAGTGTTAACTTTCCTTGCCTTACATTAATTAATGCTCCAGCGGTTGCCAAGAATGGCTTTCCTAAAATCAAGGGCACCTCCATATCCTCATCCATGTCAAGAACAACAAAGTCCATAGGGATATAAAACTTTCCCACTTTCATTAACACATTCTCAAGCACTCCAACAGGAAATTTAACTGACCTATCGGCTAGTTGAAGTGTCATTCTTGTTGGCTTGATCTCATTGAACCCTAACTTGTCTGCCATAGATTTCGGCATTAAACTTATGCTTGCACCAAGGTCACATAGTGCCTTTTCAAACTCTATTTTCCCTATAGTGCAAGGAATTGAAAAACTTATTGGGTTCTTAAGCTTTTGTGGCAACTTGTTCTGAATAATTGCACTACATTCCTCTGTTAGTGCAATTATAGCATTCTCCTTCAACTTCCTTTTATTTGTCAAAAGCTCTTTGAGGAATTTGACGTAGGTTGGGATTTGAGCGAGAGCATTTGCAAATGGAATGTTTATATGGAGATGCTTAAACATTTCCAAAAACTTTTCATATTGCTTCTCCAACTTATGCTGCCTCAATCAATGTGGGAATGGAATAGGAGGGACATAGGGCTTTACTTCCTCCTCTTTTGATTCCTTAACTTTCTCTACCTCTTTCGAGGTCTCTTTCTCTTCCTTCTTCTTTGGGAAAATTTCTTCTAGTTGCTTCCCGCTTCTCAATATGACTGCTTTGCAATGTTCCTTGGGGTTTACTTCAGTGTTGCTTGGCAAGGCTCCTTGGTTCCTTCTTGCCATTGCATTTGCCATTCGCCCCATTTGGACTTCTAAATTCTTTATTGCTGTAGATTGACTTTGGAATGTTGAGTCAGACTTGTAATAATGTCCTCCAGGTTGGATTTCTTCTCTGGAGGTTGGAATTGATTCCTTTGAAATCCAGGTGGTGCAAATTGTTTGGATGGCCCATCTTGGTTGCCTTGCATTGGCATATTCAACTGGTTGTTTTGGTTACTTCAAGAGAAATTTGGGTGGTTTCTGCATCCAGGATTGTATGTATTTTGGTAAGGATTTTTTTGTTGTACCCCTTATCTGTTGAAGTTAGCCACATATTGCATCTGCTTTACATTGGTACAATCTGCAGAAGCATAGTTATCTCCATAAAAATCACAGCTCACAAAATTGTTAGATATAACATTGCAATGATTGACAGTATTAATATTGCTATTAGGTCCTAACAATTTTAAAATTGCATCAAATTTGGCATTTACCATTGCCATTTGATCTATCTCATATACAACAGCTGCCCTTTTTGGATGAATTCTTTCATTGGCCCACTGGTGGTTATTTGAAGTAATCCCCTCGATAAGTTGGTATGCCTCATCTGCGGATTTGTTAATTATAGCTCCTCCAGTAGCCGCATCGAGTGTAATTTGAATGGGCGGAGACAATCCACCATAAAATGTCTATAACAAAATGTAACAAATACGGTGATTTGGACATCTCTTTTGCAATCCTTTGAACCGCTCCCAAGCATCATACAATGACTCTTCATCCTGTTGACTGAAATTTAAGATGTCTTTCTTAAACCTCAACATCTTTTCAGGTGGAAAATATTTTGTAAGGAAGGCTTGAACCAACTGCCTCCAGCTTGTGAAGAAATTTTTAGGATGCTTGTTTAGCCACTCCATGGCTAGGTCTCTCAATGAGAATAAAAATAACATCAACCTAATTGCCTCATCTGGAACTCCATTGATTTTTATGGTGTTACATAGCTCTACGAAGTTCGAGATGTGGGCACTAGGATCCTTCAAAGGTCCTCCACTAAATTGCTTATTGGAGACCATATTAATCAAAGCTGGATCCAGCTTAAAATTGTTGTTGTTGATAGCTGTTCGGGCTATACTTGATTGTGCTCCATTCAAATTTGGAAGCACATAATCTCTCAAGGTCCTCAGTTGTGGCTAATGGTGAACCTTCGGTTATTGATATCCTTGCAGAATATCATTTAGATTTGGGTCAGCTGCCATATCGGCTTCATTTCCTCTAACATCAGCCATTTCAATTTGATATTATGATTGCTGCAGTTTTTGTTGCCTACGTAACCTTGCTTCTTTGTGATTTCTTTTGCACTATCTTTCAATCTCAAGATTAAATGGCTCTAAGTCTACTACTCTTAATTTTCTCATAAACTTGCAATTAGAATCACACAAAGAAATAATTAAAAATAATAAAAAATAAAATCCAAAATAATAAAGATAAATATTAGTATCGATATTGACAAAATAGTTCCGCCTCTCCTGCAACGGTGCCAAAAACTTGTTTGGGCTTTTTCGCAAGTGCACTGTAACACCTTAGTCAAAACCTAGAACCTGAACCATAAAAGGTTACTTGGGGCAAATTTTGACTTGACTTGAGTATTGTGATTTACTATATGTTTATGCTTGAATTTGATATGTATGCATGTTTTATGATATGTTTGTTTGAGTAGAGGAGGTTTAAAGACTATTAGGAAGCAATCAGGTAAATTTTGGTTTTTAGTGAACTAAGGGCAAAATGGTCATTTCACATCCTTTGAGTTTTTAGTGGAAATTAACATTATATTTGACGGTAAAAGAGAATATAAGGACATGAAAATAGAGGTATAATGGTCATTTGAATTATTGTTGGAAGATTAAAGCTGGTAGAAAATAATCCCAGGAAAAGTTAATCGGAAAGGGATCCAATTCGAACTAAGGCTAGTATAGTTTTTTCCTAAGGTATATAGACTTATATGGTATATGCATGTGTATGGTAACCATTTTAAGTTAACCTAAATCAAACCACTGGATGGAAAAATCAAGAATTGAATGGTTAGTAAGCCAGGTTGCATAATTTTTACTATAGAATCAATGTACAGGATTATGGACTTGATATTTAAGTTTATATTTCACACCTCTTCTTCAACCTTAGCCATTTTTCATACAAGTTTTCTCTTTCTTCCTTAACCAACTTTCAGCCATCCTTGTTCTTCATCAAACCAAGCTGTTTTCTTTCATTTCTTGATTCAAACTAGTTAATTCCATCATTCTAAACACAATTATAACCTTAGAATCAAAGAAAAATCAAGAAAAGTTGATAAATCAAAGCTTGGAATATTTTAAAGAACTATTGAAGAAGTAAGTGATTTTGCCATTCTTTTGGTTCAATTTTGATCGTTAGGTGTTCTTTGATGTTAATTTGTAACAAATATGTGTTTAGCTTGAAAGAAAACTCAAAAGTTTGAAGGAAACCCTAACGTGGAAAAGGTAAGATTCAAATGTATTATTTTGATGGAGTTTTGGTTCAAATGTGTTGTATTTGATGTGTTTGTAATGAATTAGTAGCCATTTGATGGAAAGAAATTCAATTGAATGAAATTCATGGTTGGATGAAATATGTAATGTTCAAAAATGAAATGGAACTTTGGTGTTTAATAGGTTTGGATGCTTGAATGTTATGCATTTAATGTATATTTATGTTGTTTGAATGATTGGTGTTGAAAAATGAAGAAATGGAGGAACTTCCATTTAGGCCGAACCATATTGAGTTTATAGGTTTAATGGGTTAGGTTGAAGCAATTGGGAAGGAAGGGTTTGGATATGGATTAATGGTGTATGTAATGCAAATGTAAGAGTTTAAATATGGAAGTGATGTTTGATATAAGTTACTTGGAAAGTAAACTTGTAATTAAGTGTATGTATGATATGGAATATTGAACTAGGTGTGTATGTGTTCTTAACTTGGTATTATAGTGATGAATATATGAAACGTAAGTCAAATGTGGTGATAGAAATATGTTTGATGCATAAAGGATTGGAAAAAGTGTTAATTATGCAATGTGATGTCTATGGTGTATATTATTTATTCTTGATGTCTTTTGATGTGAATAATGTGTTTTATAATATTTTCAAGTCTTACCAAAGCATTATATTTGGAAATAGGTGAACCATCAAGTACTCCAGTTGGGAGTGTCGAGCGGCGGGCCAATTTGGGCTCACGAGTGGTATTTTGGGGGATAAAGTTGACATTTTGCATCTAAGGTGAGTTTATATGTATAATCATGCATGATTTGCATCATATATCATATAAAATGTTATTTGGAATGATAAACCAATACTTACTATCTTAAAGTACCTACAGTGCATTTCGACCCCTAAATAAGCCCACTGAAATGACTTAAATTGACCCAAATTTTGTCTGGCTATAAAATGAAATCTAAAAAGCCAATTGAACCCCCACTTGGCCCAATCTTCTAGTTTTTCCCTAAGCTTTAAAATGGTACCTCATGGTCCACTTAAATTCATTGATAGCATAGCTAACCAGAAACTACTTAAAAATCCCAAAACGGACTCGTAACGGCGAGTGCCAATTACGGCAGCGAAATTAGGCCCCGCCGACCATTTCTATCACTTGACCTAAATTTGTTTCTTTATTCATTATGGATATATATTGGATTGTTCCACCCCTATATGAGTTATATTTATTCTATTTTTATTGTTCTCTGGAGACACTACCCATATGGTATTATAACAGGGCTACCTCAACTATGTGCACACTGGTATTCATTGGACCCTTGCCAGGAAAGGGTGTCATATTCTCTAGCTGTAAGGAGTGATCTCCCTTACGTACATTGGATTATGCATATTGTGCTATTACAGTGCGATTGCACTTTTCATTGGACCTAATCCTGTTATATCATATGAGAGTTGACTCATACACTGGATATTAATATGGAAATTGGATTCACCCTATATTTGCCATCTTATATTATTTCTATAGGTCATTTGTGAGCGATCATGGTATTATGAATATTTGCTACATTTATATATATATAGACTCAATGAGTATTTTTATACTCACCCCGTAGTTGTCATTATTTTTTAGGGCCGCTGTGAGACTCGAATTCCATTGGCTCTATTTATCCTCGCCTTGGAATTTTTCTACTTATACAATGTAATACTTAGGTCTTAAACAGTATATAGAAATATATGTATATTATTAGAGATTTCATGGTACTGTAACCTAAAAAGAGGCATATATGTGTGTGCTTGTATCTCTTTTAGTTTTGCATATAAACTATGCTATGGATGTATATAGTTTGATATATATATATATATATATATATATATATATATATATATATATATTGAGTTGATATTGGAGGTTGAGATGGATATTGATTATAAAGTGATATTGGAAGTGTTGTTTGCATTGTCTATAGCGAGATATAGTCCCATCTTAGAGGAGATGCTGTCAAAATTTCAGTAGAAATATTAAGCTATACTTGAGTTGATTTACTTTCCATATCATACAGATAATTGGGTTCTTTGTGATACCGGTAGCTTAGGCAATATCCATACCCTAGGACCGTCACGGCTTCCAGGATGGGTCGTGACAAAGATGGTATCAGAGCTAAAGGTTTATATAACCTGTATTGATTGCATATTAGTAGCGATAGAAGTACCATAGAATCTAGGATGTTCTTATATCATCAAAGTAACAGTCTTCTTCATTGTTTGAAATTCTGTGTACCTATGATATAAACATTCTTTTACATGCTGGATTGTTTTGTCTTGATTTGAAACAATGTGCTAAGATGTCAGAAAGTGCGAATAGGCACGTTAGACCTATTGAGGAGGGTGAGTTCCATGGATCTAGTGAGGAGATAGAGGTTGCTTCTAATGCATCTGTTCCTATATGGAGGACTCATTCTAAACCACCCGGTCACAGAGACGTACTGAGTCTGATCAGGTGGGTGATGCACCTTGGAGACAGGAAATGCAGGAGATGAGACAGGAGATTTTACAGACTATTCGGACTCACTTGGCAGCACAACCTGCAGTAGTACAGTAACCACCTCCACCTCTAATACAGTCAGTGGTACAACTTGAGACACCAGCACCCCAGAAGGAACCAGTAGTATTACAGGGAGACAGGGCATGCAAAATTATCCAAGAGGGTGGTTTAACTATTGGGGAGTTCATGAGGTTTTGACTACCTACCTTTGCAGGGGAATATGGTACTGACCCTAATGATTTTATTGAGATAGTTGATGGAGTGGTTCGAAAGCTACCATGTTCTGATGCTAGGATTATAGAGTTGGTGGGATTATTACTGGAGGTAGATGCAGCTACTTGGTTTAGAGAGCATATTGAAGCTAACATTCACAGTGATGATCCTATGACTTGGGGAGAGTTTAAACAAAGGATGATGGATGAGTTTTTGACAGAGGGCTTATGAGAAAGCAATATTGTGAAATTTGAGCAACTGCGACATGGGAACTTATTTGTTTTGGAATATGCTAGAGAGTTTAGAAGGTTGAGTAAATATGCTAGGAAGATTGCTCCTACAGAAGAAGATTTGATTAGGCAGTTCGGGAGAGGATTACATGCATTTTTGCATAACATCCTATTTGCTATAGAGTTGTTATGGCCCCATTTTAGACCATTACAGTCCTAGGGTACGGGTAATGCCAAGGCAACTAGTACCTCGAAGAACCCATGCTTTTACTTTAACTTTACTTTTACAATCATTACTTAACGTGTGATACATTTTAGGTGATAATTTTTTTTTTTAAACATCATAAGATTATTACAGAAAAACTGACAGAGTTTCCTTTATAACTCTGACTTAACTGTCCGTAATACATAAAAATTACACTTCCAATATAGCATACATCCCCTTTTAACCTCCATTAATCAATCACAACACAATAAGCACTTCATAATTTACATTCATATCTCATATCAAATATGTACATCATTAACATTTTTATATCATATCTGGTTATCATTTTGACCACATTTAACATTATACTCTTAGCCAATCCAAGCCCTATATACATTATATACCAAGGAACTTCTATGCACAGGAGTAACCTCAAATACATATATCTGAAATCCAAGGCTGATGGTAATGTAGCCAATGGATGACTGCCTCACCGAGGTCCAGAACACATATAACCACTGAGGGGTGAGTATAAAATTATACTCAGTGAACCAATATATATGAGTATGCACTATTATTCATGAAAAGTCACATCTATCCGTTAATGATCTGTATATATGAATACTGGTGATGGAATGATGAAATATATATCATGAACCATAATGCATATAATATAATAGGAGTCTGTAACATGTCATATCATATCATATAATAAACTGTTACTTCACTTCTCTTCCATCACATTTCCACCCAATCACACCATTTCTAACCAATCACACCATGGTATAGGGAATTTACCCCTCCCTAGCAGAGGTCAGAGCATATAAACATCTATCTATGTACACAGCCAATGGATTAATGACTACACCATCGAAGTACCTGTTATAACATATTATCTGCAAATATCTCATATAACATGAACATATCAATATAAGTCTCAAATATGACTTAAATGATGATATATAACATTATAAAGTCAAAAGGAAGAATTTGGCTCAATGTCAAATTTTTTGCCGCCGGGGCCCAGTTGCGCCAGCGCAACTGACACCCCTAAATTACGGGTCCATTTATAATTTTTCAGGCACTTTTTTGTTTACCTTGAAATCAATATTTCCATGGCATTTTCTTTATACAAATGATTAATACATATATATAATAGACAATTGGGCTTGGTTTGATATCAAAAAGCCTTTCAGAATGAATTTTATACCAAATCAAAGTTTAGGCCAGTTTTAGGCATTTCGGCAGTGCTATTTTAGGTCATTTTAGCAAAACAACCAAAAAATTGATCATTAATGGTTTTGAATCAAGGATATCATTTCATATGCATAAATGCATAACTTATGAATGAATAATGTATGAATCATATATATGGACTCACCTATAGCAAAACTTCCAAAATATTCCCCCAGTAAACCTAGCCAGCCCGCGACTCGCCGTAGGCAGCTCTCACTTGGGAACTTTCTCCTATAACAACCAAATCACTCTAATAAGACTTATACTCATTACTATTCATATCAAAACACATATCATACCATATTAAAGCATAACAACATGCATAACACACATTATTCACCAAAGGCCCTATTTCATACTTTTGACACTTTTCATACGTTTTATGCATCAAATGCATTTCTATCATCATATTTCATTCACATTGCACATATTCATCATTATAATGCTAAGTTATGAACTTCCAAATACTTAGCTCAATATTTCGTACTAAACAAACATCAAATTTCAAGTATGATTTCCAATCACTTATATCATTCAACCTTTCCACATTTGAACTTATACATTTCAATCATTCATGCTATTATACTATATTCAAACCTTGCTTCTTCAATTGCATTAGCCTAACACCTTAAAGTAACAAAGTCACTATGGTTCCATCTTAATGGAAATAATTCCATTCATCTATTTTTCAACACCATTCAATTATTGTCACGACCTATCTCAGAAGTCGTGACGGTCCTAGGGTACGGGTGATGCATAAGCGACCAGTACCGCGTAGAACCCAAATGACAACCTAAATGACATGCAACAATCACATATAACCCAATTAATTATGAAAATGC
>CANXYC011662231.1:0-24160 GCA_948193065.1 Aleurites moluccanus
TTAGTGATTTTATTAGTTAATGTTTAAATTAAGATTTTATTATTATTATTACATAATTATTATATATATATATATATATATAGTTAAAAGTTATTATTTATTTATAGAATATTAAATTATATATTTGAAAAATATTTCTTAGATTTTTAAATTATAATATTATTAAATTATATATTTGAAAAATATTTCTTAGATTTTTAAATTATAATATTATTAAATTATATTATATATATATATATATATATGTAATAATAATAATAAAATCTTAATTTAAACATTAACTAATAAAATCACTAAATAATTTAAAATATTAAAATAATTAACTCAATAATTAATGAATAACTAATAATTTATAATTCATCATATAATAAAATAATATCAAATTTTATACTTAAAAATCTATTTTTTTCTTTACTTTATATAATAAAATATTATACAATTGATAAATATTTTTATATTCATTAAATATTATTCAAAATATTATTATTTTTTGATTAAAATAACATTTTAAAATTAATAAAAAAAAAATTTTGGATGTTATATCCTGAATATGGATAATATAGTATTGAGATGTCTGATTTAAGCTAGACTCACCGTGACCCCGTATTTGAATATTAAGAAAGTCAAGGGAGGGAGTCAACTCCCATTTATATTTATGGTTTATAGATGGATGGTGGGTTTCACTGACTATTTTCATCATGGATATGATGTTTGTCTGTTTGTTGATGATGAATGGTGATATGATATTTCATATAGATAATAGTTGACATGCATGTTTATTTAAATTATATAAACTCATTGAGTTGAATGCTCACCTCTGTTTACTATTTTTTAGGGTAACTTTCTCACTTCTTTCTTCAAGATTAGTTCTACTTCCTTCTTTGTAGAGAACCGACTTTTTTAAGGTCCTTATATAATTTATTTATTTTTAATACTTTAGCAATTATTATTGTGTTAGTCTTATGTAAAAAAATTATATCAGTTTGTGGGTAAATAAATCCCTACTTATGTTATGATTATAATGTGGATTGCTTTACATAGCACGATGATGTTTTGTTGGAGGATATAACTCCATTCAATGTTATGATTGCTATTTATGCTATGTTATTTTTGGAATATATATTTAAATGATGTTTAGGTAAGGCTTGCTATGGGTTTCGGTGATATATCGTCTTCTCGTTCCCTAGCACCGGTCATGATTTCAGGATGGGGTTGTGATAATTACTATTAATTTTTTTAATAAATATTCTAAGTGCACTTATCAATAACAGTGATTTTAGATAATATATGATGATAAAACAGATATTTCATATAAATATAATTAAATTAATATAAAATGAGTTGAATGAAAAATAATGAAAATTTTGATAAAATTATATTTTATTACAATCAATGATAGGTATAAATTTCATTTTTTCATTTAATTATTTTATTTTTAATTAATTTATTTAATTATGTAAAAAATTATTTTTGTACCAAATATTTGTAAGCAACTCGTTAGAAAAACTAAATTATTATTAGTTATTGTCGTTAATATATTTAATAACTATTAAAAATAAATATTAATATTTAATTTTTTAAAATATTATTTTTAATAGAATAATTTAAATTATTTATTTATTTAAATAAATAAGAGTTATTTTAATAAAACTTCAAATTAAATATAAATAATAATTATTTGACTAGATAACAACTAACTAACAATAAAAAAAATTTAATGCAGTAGTTAAAAACTAAAAAATTAATAATTACTTAAAAAATTTACTAAACACCCACTAAATATCACAAAAACAACTTCCAGTGCAAAAGATGGTTTCAATACTTTTCATTGCCTCATAAATTATGAACTGCTTTTATATTGATTTCATTACCACAAATTGTGAGCTGCCGCTTTCAAGTTTGAAGAAGGGGTAGGATGGTATATTTATTAGTTTTGAGTAGGGCTGTGCACAGTAAAATCGGGAATATGAAAATCTTCAAATCAAATTGAAATTTAGATAATTTTATTTTTAAATTTTTGATTTTAAAATAAATAAAAAAAATATTTTTATCGAATTATTTTAAAAATTTAATACGATACGGTATGATTCGGAAATTTAAATATTTAGTGATTCAGTTTTAATTCAAATATATTTTAGTTCAGTTTGAATACCCAGCTATTTCAATTCGATTTTATTTTAATATTCGAAAATTTGATTCGAGTATTTAGGAATTTAAATATAATTTTATAATATATATAAAAAATATTATAAATTTATAATTATATAAATATATATAAATTATTTAATCGATTTAAAAATTTGAATATTCGAGATAATTTGGGTACGATTCTTGGTACAGAGATTAAAATATTTTAAATTCCACTCTATTATATTAATTCGATTTTGATCTGATTCAATTATTTTTCGAGTCTTAAAAATTTTTTTTCCATTATTTTTTAATTCAAAATTTTGGATTGATTCCAAGTTTCCATATCCCATACTCAGACCTAATATTGAGTACAGGACAGATGAAATGCTCACAATCAATAACTAAAGTTTGCGAAATTGATAAGAACAGTGAGTAGATATTCCAAATCTGAATTTTTGTAAATGGTGCAAGTCAGTACAAGTTATAGGCATCCAAAATTTACGGTTGGAGGGATTGAAACGTTAAAAATATATTAATTTTTATTGTGTTAATATTTTAAAATTTAAAAAAAAAATTTAATTTTTTTTTAAAAATTATAATATTATAATATTTATTGTAAAGAATCCAATAATATATTTTTTATATGATATAAAAATTAAATGGATCTAAAAAATTTAATATAAATATGTTAAATCTATATCGTTAAAATCTAATAATTTAAATTTAACATACTTTTAATATATATTTTTAATTCATTTAATTTTTATTTTATACAAAAAATATATTATTAAATTTATTATAATAAATACTATAATATTATAATTTTTAATAAAATTTATAAAATTTTTTAAAACTCTAAAAAGTTAATATAATAAAAATTAATATAATTTTAAGCTCTCTCGATTCAAAAATTAAGACCCCAGCCGCAGAGGTTACCATCTAAAAGCACTTGGATTTGTCAGTATTAGTAGACACATCAAACAGTGGTCCCAGTTCATTGAACTAGTTTTTTGTATTATCCCTTAGCTATATTTCAAAATTTTAATTTAATGCACCGCTTGGGGATTGGATTAACATTCACGTGAAATTTATTTATGGGATTTTTCAAAAATACAATAAATAAAAATTATTTCATTTTTATTATTAAAAAAAAATAAAAAATATACGTACCTAAAAATATTTTTTTAAAAATACTCATATTTAAAAATATTTTTTTTTAAAATATGACATATACTAAATATATACCAAACATATACTACACATATATTAAATATATATAAAAAAATAATAAAAAAAACAATAATAAAATTAAAAAAAATCAAAAAATAATATATTTATATAATATTACCTTTATTTATTTTTTTTAAATTATACATAAATCTCATTGTATCATAATATATTATATCATAATAATAATAACAAATCAATTTCTTTTAGAATCGGGTAGTTTAAGAGGTGAGCGTTCGGTTTGTATGAACAAAATTAAAAATTTTAATTAAAATAACTGAATTAAAAATCAACTGAATCGTTTTGATTGAATCGAATCAATATATTTAATTATTTTAATTTTTTAATAAATAAATATATGATTATTATATATATATATATATATTTCTATCGATTCAATTATTTTAATTTTTTTTAAAAGATAAATCGAGCTAAATAAATTAAAATATATAAAATAAACTGAATTAAATTAAAATTATTATTAAATTGTATCTAGGGGAGTGTGATATGTTAACTAGTTGAGATATATAATTTAATAAATTCATTGTATGCCTTATTGTCGGTCATTAATATCTACATTTAAAATATTATTAGGTGAATATTTTACCATCTTGTTTTTTAATTAAATATTGATATCTTCATTTAACAAGTTTTTATAAAACGCATTATCACTTCAATATTATACAAGACACGAATTTCTTCTTATAAATTCGTAACAATTTTAATCACCTAATTATTGTAAAAAAAAAAGAATTTCTTTTTATAAATGCTTTAATCTTAATTCATAAATTCAATTAAAATATTTAAATATTACACATAATAAATTTTATAAAAATTAAATTTAAATAAGTGGTATGAAAAATTCATCTAAGATTCTATGATTTGATTTGAAAAATGTTTAGAATCAGTTCCCAATCTCAATAAAATGACAAAAAAGGATGGTGGTAGCGTAGTCCCACTGCCCTTTCCTGTGACCTTCCTATTTCTCTACCTTTTCTTTTTGTCCCTTATTACGGTAAAATACTACAAAGGCTGCCATTTCCTCTCTTCAATTGTCAAAATCTATTCCTGTTTCTCTATAGGTTTCTTGTTTTTTCCTTATTTTATTTTATTTAACTATACGTATCTCCGTCCCTTTATTACGTTTGATAAAATTAAATTTTATTTTAAGATTTATAACTATTCCTTTTAATATGTATATTATTTATAAATTGATTATAAAATCTATCATAAAGTATAAATATATCTTATCACTTGTATTATTCATACCACATCTTATTAATATTTTATTATTTTTGAATAAATTTAATCTCAATTAAAATTTTTTAATAAATTTACTCTGACAAAACTTAAATTAAAAACTTTTCAGTCTTGTAAATAATTCAGATACTATTTAAATTAAAAATTTATTGTTCAAATTGAAATTTAAATTGGAGAACTATGACTCTAAAAATAATTATAATATCATTCGACTAAAAGCTGATTGGTTGTTATTCTATTAGTTAAGAGCTTTAGATTACAAAATAAACAAATGAAAGAAAAAGGATTTTATATATATTATTCTGTATTTAGGAGGAAATAAAAAACAAAATTAGTTGGAATGTTTTCAAAGTTGGTTTAAAAAATTAAAAGCATGCACTTAATTTAATGACCACTTGTTTTTTTTTTTTTAAAGGGAAAATGATCACTTGCATTTTTTTTATTCAAAAAAACAAATGAAATAATATTCATTTCAATGAGAGTCCAATGGCAGAGTTGAAGACATTGCACTCAGAATCATTTCATGAACATCAATTCTAAACTATATAAAATTTTTCTCTCTACAAAAAGTCTTCCACAAAGAAGTTTTGTAACATACGCATGTGTATCTTATTGGCCCAATAAAAGGTCGTTGATACTTTTAGTGACACTGTGCCTTTTTAGTCTAAAGTTTAAATTTAAGGACTTCGTTTTCTCTACATATACTCATAATTCATGCATGTGAAATTGTGATTTTGATTTGTTATAACTGTAATTATAATTATCTTAATAGTTAATCTTATAATTATTAATCACATTTTATTAATTCTATATTGAACATATTATTATAATAAAAAAAGAAAAATCTTATCTTTATCAAGTTAAATTTTTTTAATCGTGAATTAATTGAATGTGAGTTTTAAACTGTTAAAGCAATTTTAAAACAACTAAAGCCACATCAATAATTTATTTATTCGCCACTTGTTAGAATCATGTAAGTGTTAAGATTCAATTTCAGATCAAATGATTACATCACACTTCATTTTCATAAATCTCTCTGTCTAATATTATAAAATATATTTCAAATTTTTTAATGAGATATGCGTTTATTTTTTTTTTATTAAATATCAGTTCATATTTTTTTTTTTTATATCATATTTGTCTGTCATATTTTATATTTTTTTTTTATATATCATAATATTATTTTAAAATATTTTAATAATTAATAATTTTTTATAAGTGATGTAACATATAAAAAAATAAAAAATAAGACATATAAATTTTTTTTTTTGAAAGATGTCCATTAACGAGAGTGGTTAAAAACAGTTTGAAATCTTAAATATATTTAATTTTATTTTTTATATTTAATAAAATTATTATAATACTTATAAAATATTTTATAATTATAAATATTAATAATAAGTTAAAAAATATTCTCATTTTTATTAAAAATTGAGAATATTAATTATACCAAATTAAAAAGGAAAATATATAATACAAACTGAAAAAAAAAAAAAGAAATTTAAAAAAAAATATTCCAAATTAAAAAAAAAAGTATACAATAAAATTTTCAGTGGAGAGAGATTTTTTATTATTATTATTATATATATAATTTTTTTAAATTTATGTTATAGATTTATTTTTTGAATTTGATGTTACATATAGAGAGTTTTTTTTTTTTTTTTTTTTTTGTTATTTAATGTTACAAATAATCTATAATACGAATTTAAAAAAAAAAAAAGTTTCCTAAAAGGGAAAGTCCGGTATGGAAAAAAAAAAAAAGAAATTAAAATTAATCTGTAATAGAAATTAAAAACAAAGAAGAAGGAAAGTTTTCCTAAAAGAAAGTATGATATTTAAAAAACATAATATTCTGAAAAAAAATTGATACGAGAGAGAAATATTTTAATATTTAATAATTAATATTTACAATATCTAATAAAGATGGGAGAGAAAATAAGAAATAAGAAATTTTATGGATATTATAATAATTTTATTATATATAAAAAATAAAAAGGAGTGTATTTAACTACTTTGTAAATTTATAATAGTAAAAATAAGTTGTTATTATATTACTAAAAAATTGAAATCTTAAATTTTTTATAATATAATTAATTGTTGCCAAAAATTATATAATATATTTTTAAAAAATTTATATAATTTACAATTATTTAACATAAAAAAATATGCACAAATTTCAAGACTTACTAATAAATAATCTCTATGTTTATAATAAAAAATAAAAAAATATTTTCTTTTATATATTAATATTTTGGCGGCAACTTTTCATATTGCTGAAATGATTTTGAATATATCTTGATGCTTTGTGTAACACCTCAAGTTAGTGTCAGTATAATGTCATAAAATATATTATATTATATGCATAATTGGAATTAGGGAAATTTGATGGATTTTGAATGATTTTTCCTCTAATTTTAGTGATTTTGGTGGTTCTTAGTATAGAAAGATGGTAGAGTTTTGTCAAGGTTTAGAAATTTAAGAAAGGAAGAAGAAAATAAAGAAACAATGCAAGTATCAGTTGAAAAAGAAATTGAATTTCTTTTATAATCCACAACAAATAACGAGCATTATTTTAAAGGTCACAATCATTAATTGTATTTTTAGCTTAGGGCATATGAATGTCATTCATGGGTGTTTCAGATGGGTAATATTTATTATTTAATTTTTAGTATTTGACCAATTTAAGACAGAAGTAAATTTAAATTCGTTATTAATAATGCTCGTTACTGCTCTTTCATGGACAATACTCAAATTTCACGCTTGTTATGCTTGAAATTAAATTTTGAAATTTTTGATAAAAAGAAAAGTAAGGCTCGTCATTTAAAGTTCATGCTCAATACATATAAGGTTCAATTTAAGAAATTCAAATAGAGAGAAAATTCAGTAGCTTTATAGAAGATTCACGTCCATTAAAAAATTAATCTTTTTAAGGGACTTAACCACTTAATTCCAACCTATAATCCTCAAATCACAAACTAACATCCTAAACAATTAATTATATGGATCTATGAAACTTAAATACTACCTAACTTAGCATATCAATATTCAAACACATATCAATCTAAGCTTGAAATTCACAACTCAAGCTTAGATATACATATAAAACATATCTATAAATACAATGAATGAGTTTAGAGTACTACATTCTCCCCTTCTTATAAAAATTTACCCTCGAATTTTAGAAACATACCTACAAATGGAACAAATGTGAATGCTTGGCTTTCATGCATTGCCCTCTCTCAAGAGTGTACTCTTCAATTACTTGATTTTTCCATAAAATATATACCATTGGAATCTCCTTATTCCAAAGCCTTTTAACCATTCTATCCATAATTATTACGGAAACTTATTCATAAGACAAATCTTGCTTGAGATCTAATGGTTGAGCTTGTAATACATGGGACAGATTCAAAACAAATTTGCAGAGCATTGATACGTGGAATATCAGATGTATGCTATCCAAGTTGGGGATAGAATACCTTAAAAAGGCCAATGTACCCCGAAGACAATTTGCGTTTCTTACCGAATCTCATAACACCCTTCATTGGCGAGATTTTTAAGAACACATGATCCTAATAGCTAATTGGAGGTCTCTCTTTTTAGGATTGACATAGCTCTTTTGGCGACTAAAAGATATTTTCAACTGTTCTTTAATAAGATTTACTTTTTTCTGATGTGTATTCGATCAAATTAGGTATTTCAATAAACTTTTCACCCACTTCATTTTAATAAATGAGAGATCTACACTTCCTCCTATATAGAGCCTCATATTGTGTCATCTTAATTATAGAGTGGTAGTTATTATTGTAGGAAATCAAAGGTAAAATTTTGTTCCAATTCCCTCCAAATTATAGGATACACATCTTCAACATTTTTTTATAGAGTTTGGATGGTCCTTTCTGATTGGAAATCCATTTGAAGGAGAAAAATCGTAATAAAATTCAATTGAGCACCTAAAGACTTTTGTAATTTTTGCCAAAACCTCCATGTAAACTGTATTCTTCTATCTGATATGATCGAAACAGGAATACCATTGAGCCTTGCTATCTCATCAACATACTGTGAGTTTGAATATGTTGTCTTAATTGGCAGAAAGTGAGATGACTTAGTCAAGCTATCCATAATTACCCATATAGAGTCATAAGTCCACTAGAAGTCTTTGGTAAGCCTACCATAAAGTCTATTGTAACCTTTTCCTATTTCCATTATGGTAATGAAAATTATTAAAGCAATCTATAAGGCTTTTGGTGTTCAAAATTCACATGTTGGCATGTCAAATATCTTGCCATAAAATCCATAATGTCCTTTGTGAACACATAATTTTACATATCTAGGACATGTAATTCTATATAACTATACTTGTGCAGGTTTATAAGCAAGGATCAACATTTACATAGAGAAACCGGACTTCCATGAACCATTGGAGAGCCCTTAAGATATTCAAAAATGAAAATAGGTTAAAATTGACACAAAACGAGCTACAAAGATCACAAATAAGGAAAACAGGTCCAATGTGTATTGTTGCACAAGGCAACTACACTGGTGTGGCTCACTATTGAGCTGTTGAGCTGTCTAAGTGTGTTGAGCTAGAAGGATTATTTTGACATTGGCATGTTGAGATATCTGGAATCAAGTTTTCAAAATGCTTTTAAGTGTGACACAACTATGTCATTTTGACATGGGCGTGTTGAGCTAGAAATTTTGATTATCAGCAGTTTTGATTTTAGAATTAAGGAGATTTGACTGAATATATTTTCAAAAATTTTTTAAAAAGGGCATAAATGCAAGCTTCATAGACAGTTAGGGAGAGCACCAGTAAATAAACTAGATATAAGATTAGTTACTTTCAATTTCAATTAATTATACAAATTAGATTAGTTTTTCTTAAATTCTTTTGTAATCAATTAGTTCTTTCAATTAAAATCTTCAAGCTTTATAATTGGATCGAAACTAAAGTGGAGTTACAAAAATTGGGCTTCATTTTGGAAGGAGTATTAAAATCAATAAGAATTCTTTTCCCCTTCATTATATTCTTTATTTTTATTTATTTATCTTGTAATATCATTGTTAAAATGAATTATATGAATGTTTTGAATATATTTATTGTTTTCAATTTATTTAAGAACTAAATCTTTAATTATAGAGAACTAAATAGAACCATTTGATTAATCCATATAAGATTAATATTTAGAAAACCTAGAATTCTAATCAATTGTTAATTTTAACTTAATTCTCATTTAAGTACTTAGCTACCAATTTTATGCATGTACTAGCCGAAAGATTGAGAAATGAAGATTAGTACTAGAAAGAGATTAACAATAATAGGAAGCTAAGAATCAGAAATATATTAGTTTCTTAGCAATAAACTGAATTAGGATTTTAATTATTCTATTAACTGAATTAGGAAAGAGATTATATAGAATGCTTAATTTCTAGTTTGTTTATCTAGAATTCTAGGATTGATAGATACTAACTTGGCATGGTTACTTGAACTGGAGAAATTTATATTCTTTAGAGCCTTTGATATTTGATAAAAATAATCTACTATTTTATTTATTATTATCTTGTTTTTATTTTTCTTTCAATTGTCTTTAATTTCTATTCTTTATTTCGTTTTTGTTTTGTTTAAATTGTCATTCTTACTTTAATTATAAAAAAAATAAAAAATTATATTTATATTCTTGTTTGTTATTGTTCTTCATCTTTCTTAGTTTTGTATGATTTATACAAGGTAAGCACTCATATGGAATAGAGTTATCCCCTTTATAGATAATGTGCATAGAATTAGGATAATCCAAGAGGACTTACCTATCAATCTTAATTAGTTGTGTGTTGAGGTTCAACATCTACAAATTGGACAAGAAACACACTTAGATACTGGGTAGGCTAGTGTAGACAACCTGGAGGAGGTTGAGAATATTATTTGAACAAAAGAAGAATTAGACCAAGAGAAGAAGTAAATATGGATGAAAGGCCTCTTATGATGAAGGAATACGTGAGGTTAATCATTGGCACAACCACCTCGTGTATTTGATTAGGGGATGCAACAAGAAATTATGAGCTGAAGAACTTCCACTGTAACATGTTGTCATCCTTCTATAGTGTGCCTAATGAGAAGCCTTTGAATTTCATTAGGGACTTCTACACCACCATCTAGACCTTCCCACTATAAGGCTTAAATGAAGATCAATTGAGAATGAGGTGTTTTCCATACACCTTAAAACACAAAGCTAAGGTCTTACTGATGACATTGGCCCCCTAAATCATTGACTTCATGAGAGAAAGTATACGATAAGTTTATGGGAAAATATTACTCACACCAGAAAACTTTTGAGCTTAGAACAAAAATAACCACTTTAACCAAATGTTGGGTGAACCTTTTCATGAAGATTATGAGAGATTAAAGGTTCTTCTAATCTAATGTCCACACCACCACTACCCATTCCAACTACTCAATTAATTTTTCTATGATGGGTTAACTCAACAGAGTCAATATATAGTTGATAATGTAGCTGGAGTGGCAATGGGTGATAAAACTTCTGAGGACACATATGAGCTATTTGAAATGTTGGGGCTAACTTTCAGTAAAAGAGTATCAGAGGAAGAAGAACTTGAATCAATGAAGTGAGTACCAACCAGAAGATGGTGATATAGTTGGCTTACTATCCACAGACCAGAACGATTCTATATATAGAGTAACTTCTTAATCATTTAAGAACAGTCTATCATCAGTCAATCATTAATAGTATAAGTAACTAGCTAGCTAATAGTCTTAACCATGCATTCCCTTTAGAGAAGCAAAGTACTATATAATATGATCTTCCATAAAACATTAGTCAGATACTAATCATTAATTCTTAAAAAACTCTTAAACGTATGATCTATACTTACTCTTATCTCTTAATTGTAGGATATGAAAGTTCATTCAGATATCAAAACATAGAAGTCATTAGTATTATCAATCATTTCATTCTTATAATGCAATTTCATCAACTCTTAAAAAGATCCTCAAATCAAAATGTTCACTGAACCTTATCTTTTAACCATACTAAAAAATAATTCATATAACTATCATAATACATAAGCCATCACGATCACTCTACCTATTATCAGAATACCACTCATTAACTTATAAATTCATATATCTAGAACATCATAAATCATGTTAATTATATTCATAATCACATCCTATTATTATTTATCATATGAAACAAAGTTTCGATACAATTGACAAATAATTCATCAATCCAATAATTATTAAGAAACATTTATGCATCTTTTATTCATTTAACTTCAAAGTCACTTTATCTTGTTCACAATCCTAAACATAAATTTACTTTATCTTGTTCACAAACCTAAACATATATTTTCTTACATCAGTATTACTAAAATCAATCACCAAATAGCAGAATTATAGCTTTTTATCTCTCTAATAATATACAGATTCTTTTCATAAATAATCAAATACTTTTTCTCTTCAAAATCATATAAAATCTTATATTGTAAACCATTCATATATAACCATATATATATATCAATCATTTACGATCTCCAATCAATTATTTTAAATCTCTACAAAACCTCATATCATTATGCACATTGTCCATGCCTTTATCAATACTAATTATCTTGCTTAGTTCAAAGTCCAATTCTTTCATCATATCCAATTTACTCATATACACATACTAATACAAAGGCACTTCAAGTTGCCAACACAAACAACCATCAAGATCTATCAGAAAACTGTATGATAATACCTCAAAAGAACATATATCTCACATATCAAACTTGGGGTATTACAAAGACAAACTATTGCCTTTTTAGCAGGGCACTTATTCCTCAAAATCAAGCTTTTTATATATATGAAAAAGTTCTCTCGACCATCATTTTTATTGTCACCTAGTGGGCACATTACTTGGAGCAAACTCATTTCATTATCAAAACTGATCATGAAAGCACTAAATTTTGTTACAGTAAAGAATAATCACTTATGTGTAGCAGACAAGGATAGTTATGCTATTAGGATTAGATTATAGTATCCAATACAAGAAGGGTGTTGAAAACAAGGTGGCAAATACCTTATCTAGGAGAATTACACTAGATAGTAAGCTATTATAAGCTTTTTCTCATACAATTTCAGTTAATATCCCTCTTTGGATACAAAAGCCAGTTACATTTGTGATTCCTATGCTAATGCTCTAATCCAAATGTTGATCGTTGATCCTAATGCTAAGCCTAACTTTTCGCATTCTCAAATGTTTTTAAAGTATAAGAACATATTGTTTATTAGCCAAAACTTGCAGCTTGGATAAAAGTCAATTCAAGATGCCCATAATTATTCCTTAGGAGGGCATTTTAGTATTAAAAGGTATTTATGAAAGACTCAAGCAATATGATTTATTGGTCTATAATGAAGAAGGAGGTTGAAGTTTAGGTCAATGACTATGATATCTGTCAAAGGTGTAAGAATGAGTCTGTACCTTATCCTGACCTGCTCCAGCCTTTGCTTATTCCAACTCAGGCTTGGTTCTGTATTTCAATGGATTTTATTGAGAGACTTCCTAATCTCAAAATAAGGACACTATATTGGTACTGATGGATAAATTCACTAAGTATGGTCACTTTTATGGCCTTACACATCCTTTTACTACCCTTAAGGTTGCTCAACTTTTTATGGACCAGATTTACAAACTCCATGGCTTTCCTTAGTCTATAGTCTCTAATAGAGACAAGGAGTTCACAAGCTTGTTTTGGCAGGAGCTTTTCAAAAGCTTAGGTATTGGCCTTCACTGTTATACAGCTTACCATCCTTAATATGATGGTAAAATAGAGAAGCTTAATAGGTGTTTTGGAATCATACATGAGGTGTATGACATTTTAGAAACCAACTTCTTGGTATAAATGGTTTTCCCTAGTAGAATGGTGGTATAATACCACATTTCATAATAGCTTGGATATGAGCCATTTTTAGGCATTATATGGATCCTTGCCTCCCCATTTCAGTGTTATGGATGATAATATTTCTCTTGTGGATAACATTTCTAAGCTGTTATAGGAAAAGGAACACATTTCTCATCTCCTGAAGTCCAATTCGACAGCAGCACATAATAGGATGAAGCAAAATGCTGACAACTACGGAACTGATAAGGCTATTAATACGGATTATATTGTCTATTTACAACTCCAACCATATAGACATAATATTATTGCCCTTAGAAGATCTCTCAAGTTGACTGCCAAGTTTTATGGCCCATTTGAAGTTCTGGAGAAGTTAGAGCTATTGCTTACAGGCATTAATTTACTACCACTACTCATATCCATCATGTGCTCCATATTAGTCTCTTAAAGAGGTGTTTGACTTCCAATCTAATTGTCACTCCAACTTTGCTTGGTGTATCTCCACAGGTGAATTACTAATGGAATCATTAGCCATCTTACAACATAAAGTCGTTACCAGAAATAAAACACAAGTTTCTCAGATGCTGGTTTAGTGGACTAATCTTTCTCTAGAAGAAGCTAGCAACATGGGAAGATGTTACTTTTTATAGTTCCAATTTTCTAACCTCTTCCTCAAGTACAAGAAAGATTTTCATGGGAGGATACTATTATAGCTAGTTAATAATGAATATTAAATGTGTAAATAAATAAAAAAACTTGTTAGTTGTTAATTAATTTAATTAGTGCTTATTGTTGAGTTGTCAAAGTTAAAACAATTGCAATAACAACTATATAAGTTGTTACATCAAACTTATATGCACGAATTTTGATTCTTATTGAATCAAAGGAATTTTGTTATTCTTTCTCTTAATTCTTCTGTCTCTTTCTTGATTATCCTCTCTCATTTTTCTTCTCTATTTTGTTTTGTTTCTTCCTTCTTCGGTAACTTTTATTTCTTCCTCATTACTGCCTTTCTATTCTTCTTCATTTGCTCTTCTTCTAATACTGTGATTTTGAGAAGTTATGGACCAAAGCTATAACATAAACTTTGGCATAAATAATGTACTAATTGTATTTTATATGCCCATAATCTTCCTTTGTAAAAGACTAATTGCATCTTCATTGTAATGTAAACGTTGACATAAATAATGCACTAATTGTATTTTATATGCCCATAATAATGCACTAATTGTATTTTATATGTCCATAATTTTCATTTGTTGGTTTTTTTAATTTTTGCTTCCAGTGATATACATTTGTTTCTTCTTCATAAATAAGTAAATACTCCTTTGTTCCAAATTGATAGTTCACATTAGTCTTACACAAATTAAGAAAATTAGTTAATATCATATAAATTTTCTACAATATACTTACTCCTTAATAATAACAAATTAATTTTATACACTTTGTTCAATATATATACATTAATTATACAACTAATCAATTCAACTAACAAATGATAATATAGATATTTTCCTATTGTGACACCCAGTATTTGGAATGTTTAGAGTATATATGTGTTCATTTATGATGGTTTGATGAATGTTAGCATATATATGTATATATATGTGTATGATAGATAATCTAGCATTGTCATATTGTGTATAAATTACTCTTAGAATGGTAGATGTCAAGAGATAATTGAATTTGAGGTGATAGACATTATTAAGTATATATTTGTTGAGTTTAGATCAGTTAGAATGAAGAAGCGTGAGAGATTCTCACCAGTAAACCTTTTATGAGCATAAGGTATGTCTTCACGAGCATAAAACATCCTTCACAAGCGTGAGATATTGTTCACCACTGTGATAAAACTTTCTATATAAATTTGTCAGATCCTTATATTTGCCTACACGGGCGTGAAACGTCTCTTCACAGCCGTGAAAATATTTCGGACCTAAATGTAAACAGTGGCCTTCACGGTCGCCTCTCTTCATAGGCGTGAAGACACAAACCTATAAATATCTGACCCAATTTCTTCATTTGTAGAATTTCATTTATTTCGTCCCTTTCTCTTTCTACTTCATAAATACTCTTTAACCACTCTTAAACTCATTAAATTCTCTTTTCCAACAATTATATTAACTTCATTGACACAAGAAATAAGAATCAAACAACCAAGAAATACCAAAACTTCAATTTCTCAAGAATTCTCCATTTCAAGGTATTTGTTCCAAACTCAATTCTAAATTAAGATAAGTTAATAAATGGTTAGAATATATGCATATAAGTTATGTATAGATATTTAAGAGCATCAATTAGTAATTATTATGGATTATAAGAAAGAATAATGGATTTAGATTTTTGGGTGAATAGTAGTTATTCATCCCAATCTTCTACATTTCTCTAAGAGGTAATTAAATTGATACTAGAAATCATGTTAGGATTCTTAAAGATGATTAGAAACATGATAATTTATCATGTATGAGTATTATTGGGTAAAACCCTAATTTTGAGTATTTGAGGATTTGACATAGGAGATGATAATTCAAGAAAATAGAGAGGATTGTTGACTTCACAATTATTTAAGGGATTATTAAGGATAATTTGCTTTGAGATAAGTATAACCATTGCATATACATGTTGTTTTTTGAAATTGATTGTTCAATCCTTCCTAATGTATATGCATATAATCTCCCTGTTATGAAATATTGTATTGTTAGCCTATTCAATAAATTTCTCATGATATCTTAAATTGATGATAACTTGAAACATGTAATTACCTTGTATGTTGTGAATGACTTAGTCATCATTTCTTGGACCAAGCTCATTATGAAACCTATTTGCTAAATTGAATGAATATATGTTTATATGTTGATGGTCTCATGACCAATATATTTCTATGAGAAAACTAAGCTATATAACTTATGATCTGCATATGTATAGAACGTTCTTCCTAATGAGAGTAAATTCATTGGTCCATATGCACAATGAGAGCCTAACTGATAAGGTTTTTATCAGTGTTCTATCTAGAGAGAGCCATGAGGTCTAGGCATATGCTCGACCAAGCTCATGTGACACGATAAGGTAGCAAGGCTACTGATGTATTATGATTATGACAGTTCTATCTTATGATTGATTTAATAGTACTATTCAGTTGTGAGCACTTTTGTTCTTTGCAAATATAACTCTATGATACTTTCATACCTAAGTTTTTTAGCTTAACCTATGCGTTGCAGGTTTATATCTTACTGAGTTGAAAACTCACTTTTCTTCTGTGGATTTTAGGAGATAGTGTAGCTTGAGAGAAAGCTAATTCGGAAAATAGAGCTTCTTGATCCATTCATTCAAGAAGACTTTATGTAATTAATTGATGAACCATTATTTTGTATTAATGTATTTATATTATATGAGGAGTATATTTTAGAGTTCCGTAGTTAGATGTCGAGGATGATACTATTTTGATGCTAGATTGATATATTTGTGGATTGTCTCTTGTTCCTTATTGATGTGAGATTTGTTTTTTGATCGGTAAGAAACAAGAGGAAATTATATGAAAATGTATTAAAATGCATGAATGATGACTATATGATTTATAGACTTGACTATGCTTGATGATGACTATGTATGATATAAATATATGATATGTATGAGATCCAGGTTATAAATATTCTACGGATTTATGATGAGTTTAAGTCTATCTTTATCTTAGGACTGTTACATCACTGAAATTGGGACATGACACTTATAGAACTAACATTTAAAATGATAACTAAACTAAATTTTGAGATGAATGAAAAAGAAGTAGTGGACTATCAATTTGGAATGAAAAGAATAATAAAGATTAGTAATCATTTATCTTAATAATAATAATAATCAACTAAATATTATTTCAATAATAATTTTTATTTTACTTGAAAATTATCTTTATGTTTCAATAAATAATAAGTTAGTATTATATTAATATTATATATTTATTAAAATAATTTCATATGAAATCCAAAACATGGAGAGAGTATTTCAATGACTTAATGGAGATGAAATTTTAGTAACTTTAAACTTAAAAAAAAAAAAAAAAAAAAAATATTCCTTACCTTAATTAAGGGATTTTCTAAAACCAATTTATAAGTCCTTTGATTGGAGTTTAGAGAAAATATATTATATTCCTTTACTCGAATAAATATAAGAAAACATAACTTTAAACAAAGGGGATTTATAAGATCTCATTATCCTGATAGCATAAAAAAATAAGAGAAGTTCATTATTTTTGGATTAATCTTCAAAAGGAAGAGGTAAAAATAACTATATAGTGAAAAAAAAATAAAATAGAAAGAGATAAGAAAGAATCAAGATATTACCTTATAAGTTCGGATTTAGTAGATTTTTGGTTAAAGTTAAATCAACTAAATTATTTTAGTTTATTTTTAGAATTTTTTGTTTTTAATAATTTTATTTTTAACTTTATAAGTTTTTATATTTAACTGATTTTTTGAGACCGCTTCTTGCACTTCAATTATGAAATTCTCCTCCTCATTAGTTTTATTTGTTATTTTTAAAAGACTGCATTTCTGTTTCAAAAAATATATATATACACACACATATTTGAAATCAGTTGCAAAATAATTTGGTAAAAGTAAAAATTTTTAATTTTGAAAAACAAATTGAAAATGAAGTTTGTTCTGATTTATCAAATACTTTTTGGAAAATATCATAATTTATGAGACGAAATTTCATAAAAAAAGGAATATATATATTATTTTAATTTAGCAATTAATTTAAAATTGACAAGAAAATATCATTTTTATTAATAAGTCAAATTTTTAAATCTAAAAGACATTTTAACCCCTTCATTTTGCATTTGTTTTCTTATATATATATATATATATATATGTAGGCTTGTTATTTGTTTCGGTTATATGCATCAACTTTATCATGGACTTTTCATTGGATTTCAATTTGGATAGGCCGCAATCCTTCTTATAGTTGGGCTTTGCCTCAACGAATAGGTTTGTTGCACTTGGGCTAAATGGTAACTTTTAAATAAGATTAGAAGTCATGCGAAAAATCCCAATGAATGTCCTTTTTGGATACCAATCATTTTTTTTTTAATATTAAAAAGGATAATCGATCCTGATTTTATTATTTAGAAAAAGATATATTTATGCTAGATTATATTTTAATATTTTTATTTATAATTATATTTTAAAAATTAATTTATAAAAAAAATAAATGATCAAATAAATTAGATCTTTAAAAATTTTAATATTTTTTAAATTCAAATCTGATTAATTTATAATGTCTAGAGACATATGCAGCCTATTTACGGTATAATTTTATTATTTTTTTTTGATATAAACTTAATTTTATTATTCAATTGTATATTCATTTTGTAAATAATTTTAAAGAAATTATTAAGTAGAGTTGCATTGTCAACTCATCATATTTATTTGATAATCTAGTTATGTCATATCCAATAAAAATAAGATTGGTGACTAAATACATATAATCAATGTTTTTATAATCAAACTAGTTAAAAAATCAGTAAAAATAAAGTGTCAGAAAATTAAAGATCTAATTAGAGTTGAACCGATTAAATTGAAAAAACCGATATACATATATATGTATATATAATTCGATATTTATTATATATATGATGAAAATAAATATAATACAATTATGGTTAAATCAAGAATTTATATAAAACTATATTTTTTATATTGTCAATTCAATCACATTAAGTAAAAAATTATATATATAATAAGTTATGGACATTCAATTGTTCAAATATCTACTAACGCAATAGAGTTATAATTTTGACATCGGGTAAAATTGAAATAATATTATTGAAGTTTTCTTAATTTCATTTAACTCAAAATAACGTCGTTTTTTTTTTTTAATAAAAACGATGTCGTTTTGATCAAAAATTAAAAAAAAAAAAAGCTGACATGTCCAAACAGAAAAAAATTAATCCAATTCAACTGGTTCACCGATTTTAAAAGGAGACTGACTGACCCAATCCTTTATTCAATTTTTAATTTTTTAAATTTAATCAGCCGGTTCGATCTGATTTTGATAACAATGCATATAACTTAATTATTTGCTTCTTCTCTCTCCATATTCATCCTCTTCATTTTCTCTCAGTCTCTCTGCAGAAAAGCCAGCTGTCATAGAAATGCAACCTCTCTAGTCCCTAGTACTAGTATTATATTCTTTGAACAAACCATGTATTATTATATCAAACCATAAATATCCTTAGAAATCAACTAGTCGTCTTCTTAACAAAAAAAACTCCTTTATTTGACTTATTTGATTTTGTGGGAAGAATTTGTATATTTTATGTTAAAAATGAACTTCAATCTATGTATAACAATGAGGATCGAAGAATTTCCCTATTTTTAACATTAACTTGTGGGTTGCCATCGTCTTCAATAAGTTTTACTTAATTTTTATTATATTTTTCTTCTATCGAATCCACCATTTGTAGCTCTTGATGTCTATAAATGCTTATTCTTTGTAGAGAGGGAGATTAGAGAAAATGAAGTAATGAGGGAAGGAGTCTGTATTTTTATTAGTGAAATTAAGGAGGGAATTGCCAACTAAGCGATCTGAGTTGGTAATCTAACACTACCTAATAATTCCTCGTAATTTTATAATCTTTGTTCTATGCCTTTATTTATCATCCCACATGTTATAATAAATGAATTTATATACAATAGATGGTAATGACATTGCTTCAATATTCAAATTTGTATACCACAAAAATTAAAATCTCAATTTGAAAGCACAAAATTCAGCTAGTTACCTCCCTTCCCTCTTATGCAATTTTCATTAAATTCCTAAAATTAACCACATTCGCTGAATCTTCACGCAAGCAGTGGTGTTCCAAAAATTTTAGTTTGCTCATTACTCAAGAAGCCCCGTGTAAAAGGTAGACCAAAGGGTAAAAACAAATGCAGGTACAAAGTAAGTCCACTGTATAATCGCAGAACATTCGCTTTCCCTAGCATGGAATAGTTGAGCAATAATTCCTGCCAAATTTATTACTGTGAAATATTAGATATGTTTATTATATTTTGTGTGGATTTATAAGTTATGGGTTAGAATTGATAATTTAAAATATAAATATAAATTATGGAGCCAATTGAGTATATTTTGTATTTTTGATATTTTAGAGATATTGTGAGAATTTTTCTATTGAGGGCATTTTGATATGAATTATAATTAATTGGACGTTAAAGAATTTATATGATGCATAATTAAATATTATGGTTATAATATAATTTAAATAATGTTGTGGTCAATTTTAGAAAATAACATATTTTTAGATTACATTGATTAAATTAATTAAATGGTGGATTAGTGAGCAATTAAGGATTAGAGTTTTGTATTCTTTTTTGATAGTATATAAGTGTTAATTTTAGAGTAGCAGCTATTAAAAAAATAGAAAAACATAGACTTGGGTTTTGGAGGTTTTCTTCCATATTCTTAAAATTTTCTTGGAGGTAAGAAGTTATATATATATATATATATATATATATATATAGAATGATAAAGGTTTAAGATTTGAATAAGAAAATATGATATAATTAAGTTCAAATTCATAATTCATAAGTTTTAGAATGATGAATTAGAACTCATATAATTTTCTACTGGAGTTATCAAAATTGCGAATTCTGTAACTTGTAGTTGGATTCATATTTGACGGCAAAGTTTTGATATATTTGGTTAATAGATGTCTATTTTGTTCTATTTAAATTTGAGAATGATCCAACTGTTGGATCTAATTTTGTATTTAAATTTATATAAATTGTCTGGTGAAAGAGTATGTACAGTATAGTTTTAAAACGAGAATTAATTGAATGATCATTTGGATTCCAATTTATCTGAATTTTAATATAATTATAATTGTATATGTTTTGTATATTATGATTTTTTTTGAAATTTTTGGAGAACTATAAAGTGAGATTTTAGAGAAATTTTTATCTATTGCCACTATTTGGAGAACTTATCAAACAACTAACTTTGGAATTATATTTGGGGGATCAAATGAATTCTGAATTTGAAGATTTTTTTTACAGTTATGTTTATTTATATGTCAGTTAATTTTTGTTAAAATTTGAATTAATTTGGAGAAGTTTATGGTGCTATGGAATAAAAAATGTCTCCACAGTCAGAATTTATATATTGGAGAAATTTTATAGGTTAAATATGTTACTCATGTTAGAATTGCATTCAAATTATTAAATTGAGCATTTGTATATTTGAATAGCATTAAATTATTCATTTATAAGTTTTCATACATAAATTATATATTTGTATTTATATTAATTATACATATTATATGCATAGGTATTGGAGGTAATCAACTTAGTGTATTGTTTCTATGAAGACTTTCAGGAGAGGGAATGTATAAAGTCTAATTGAAATGATTTTAATATTTATATGTATGACTTTTATATAAATAAATTAATTGAATTTACTTGTAATTAGAAATTGGGGAAGGCAAACTATATAATATTAATAATTATATGATATATAAATTTGTTTACAATGTATGTGTAAAATATATGCATAATATATATATGTAATGGTTGTCATTGAATTTTTTATTTTATAATTTATTCGTAAGTTTATGAGTCATTACTATTATTATTATTTTTATTATTTTCTATATGATATTTTTATTTGGGGTGAGATAAAAACTTGAATCTCTCATGTTAGCTGAGTTTCTCTTGGATTTCAGTCTTACATGTTATATTTATTTGATCTATGGAAAATGACCTGGCATATACACTACAGTATTTATATGTTCAAACCTTATATGTTATATGCACAGTATTTATACGTTCAAATCTTATATGTTATATGGGGTTTGAACCTTATATGATATATGGGTCTTGGATCTTATATATTATATAGATTTTATACCACACAAGTTGTAATACCTGTCATTTTTTTTGTTATTTTTTTAATTATATGTTTGTTGAATTGATTGAGGATATAACAATGTTTTGAGGAATCCAGAATTCTGTATGCAGAGAGGAATTTGTGAGGCTTATTTCATAATTTTAATGGAATAATTTAGTAAAGTGTAAAACATAAAAGTTGTAGATTTATACCTTGTCTTAAAGTCTGTAGAATGGTTCTGTAAAATTCTATGTGTGTAAAGAGATATGCCTTCTTAAACAGGACCTGTCTGGTTCATTATTTTTTACAGGAATTTGAGAATATTTAATTTTTCTGGGAATGATTGAGACTGAATGAGCTAAAAGTTTAAACATGAGAATTGTTCCTTTATGTGTTATGTTATTGTATGTAAAATTTCAAGGGAATTGGACAAGTATAGCTCAATGGAAAGTGGAATTAATCAAACTTGTTTGGATAATTTTGGGCAGTAAAGTTAGGGTAAATTTTAAAAATTCACCATAATTTGTGTAGATATCCTTTTAATTTGAATTTTGGATATGTTGAACCTCTGAGTGTCTATTTTAAATGACAAAAAGAATTAGAGAGTTTGGATGTCTGTAGCTCATTTGCGAGCTGGTATAGTATGAGTTGACGAGAAAGGGGTTCCAGTTTGGCAGAATCTGCTATTTATGTGAAATGGCATTGCGAGCCGGCAAATGTGAGGTGGCATTTGCGAGCAGGCGAATTGGCGAAGTGGGATTGCCGAGGTGACAATTAGCGAAGAGGAAAATTGGCGAAGAGGGATTGCTAAGGTGGCAATTGGCAAAGAGAAGAATTAGCGAAGTGGGATTACCGAGGTGGCAATTGGCGAAGAGAAGAATTAGCAAAGTGGGATTTGCCGAGGTGGCAATTGGCGAAGAGAAGAACTGGCAAAGTGGGATTTACCGAGGTGGCAATTGGCGAAGAGAAGAATTGACGAAGTGGGATTGCCGAGGTGCCAATTGGCGAAGAGGATAATTGGCGAAGAGGGATTGCCGAGGTAGCAATTGGCGAAGTGGGATTGCCGAGGTGGTAATTGGCGAAGAGGAGAATTGACAAAGTGGGATTGCCGAGGTGGCAATTCACGAAGCAGAGAATAGGCGAGGAGAGATTGGCGAAGAGGCATTGCCGATATGGCATATGTGAGGTGGAAATAGGCGAGGAAAGTTTGGTGAGGAGGCATATGCAAGGCGGCATATGCAAATTGGACATGCGAAGTGGAAGTTGCGAAGTGGCATTTGCGAGTTGGCTTATGCGAAGTGGCATTGCCAGAGCGGATTGGCGAGGCGAGTTGGCGAAGTGAAACTGAGAGGCAATAGCCTATTTAACCAGTTACCCAGTAGCTTTTCCTTCACGATTTTTCTTCATCTTTT
This sequence comes from Aleurites moluccanus, assembly GCA_948193065.1. Lineage (NCBI taxonomy): Eukaryota > Viridiplantae > Streptophyta > Magnoliopsida > Malpighiales > Euphorbiaceae > Aleurites > Aleurites moluccanus. The sequence goes on from CANXYC011662231.1 coordinate 23,814, forward strand.
CTACATTCTTCTTCGTTTCTTCTCAAATTTGTCCCATTTATTTTCTAATGCATTATTACTCAAAATTAATGCATTAAATCACTAAATTACCACATTCTAAAGCATCAACCTTTATTTTCAAACCAAATTTTTCAAGGAAATCAGTTTTTGGAGAAATAAGGTAATTTCTCTTCAATTGTCATTCTCTCTAGATTAATAAAATTATGGTAGTTAGGATAGTTAATTATGGGTATATAGGACCTATTGCAAGCATTTAATGCTATTAATTGTAATTAATGTGGGAGAAATCAGAATTTATGGATTATCATGAATAGTGGCGTGAACAGTAAATTCGTAATTAATTTCAG